>PVIC010028034.1:0-23472 GCA_004025085.1 Thryonomys swinderianus
TAAAAGTTTCAGACAGTTGATACCTCAAATCCAGGATACAGAGAATCTTTTCAGATTTTTATCTCATTGCTGAAAATACAAACTGCATTATATGGTAAAAGCCAGTTATGCAAATGTACTTTTATAAAATCAGCATAGATTAACAATTTTTGATGCAAAAATTAAAAAGCTATGTGTGCTAATTTTTGCACACAATTTAATGATAACAACCACTGAGCTGAGAAATATCTGTAACTCCTCTCATTAGCCGCTTCTGAATTTGTATTCGTATGATACACACTCCTACTACCATGCTGACCACCATGCAGACTACTTATTTAACCCACACAGAAATTCTCTGCAATAGGTGCTACTATTTATACATGAGAACAGTGAAGCTCATAAAAAACAGATGAAGCCACCTTCCCAAGGTGATGTGACTACCACAGTAGAGAACTGTAATTCATATGCACAATTCCTTGAAATGCTTTGCTTTTAATGCCTGTATTATATGTTACCTCACTTGAAAAGAACTCCTCCCTTCCTAAAAATCTTTTTTTTTTTTTTTCCTTTTTGAGACAGGGTCTCGCTTTGTAGTTCAGGCTGGCCCTGAGCTCACTATGGTGCCCAGGCAAGCCACCGCGAACTCAGTAATCCTCCTGTCTCTGCCTCCCGAGTGCTGGGATGACAGGCGTGAGCCACCATGTCCGGCATTGTGGTATGCGGTGTTGATTGTTGGTGGGCGTGTCTCCATGCCCAGCATTATATGTGGTAACCGGGGATCAAACTCAGGACCTTGCGCTTGCAAGGCAGGTGCCGGAACCACTGAGCTAACCCTCTGGCCCCTTCCTAAAAATGTTAACATCGTTCCATACTCACAAGAGGCCAGCAGTCTGTAAGAGGTGAAAAACTATCTCAGAGGGAGGAAACTATCTCTGAGGAAACCATAGCTTCTTTCCCTTGTCCTAAGAAACATACATGTTTAAATAATTTATATATTTTTCCTCTGTAGTCTCACCCCACATTTATCTTACCCCATGTTTATAAACCTCAAGCTATCCCTGAGTTACTGGTTCTCATTCTCTTTGCCTCAGAGCTGTGACCTACAGCAGCAAGTTTGAACTATAATGACTAAATCCTTCTCTTCATCAAAAACATAACTTTATGCCTTGTCCCTGATTTAACTCTTCTGAAGATTCTCCTCCTCAATGAAGTGATTCCTGGGTGGTTTAACTGATTTTAGGGGAGGTGGAGTTTGCTTTTCACTACTAAGAATACCCTTTGTTCCTGATGCATCTAAGCTGGTGGTATCTTTGTTTCCCTCTTCTGAATGAGTCAATATTTGTCTTGTCTACCTTATTAAACTGAATCCCTAATAGTACAGATGCTACACTACGTTCCCAGTAGTTACTGAGTACAGTCTAAAACTTGGTAAGTGATCATATCATTCTGCTGAAAAGCAAAATTCCACTGACAAGGTCGCCAAACCCTTTCCTGCTTTAGGTATTTGCTTTTATTGGCCTCTCCAAAGTCCTATGCCACCTCCCCAAACCAGGAAGCACATGGTGTTTCCTGTCCCTCTTGCTACCTTGCAGGAAATGCTTTGCTTTGGGTAATCTGGTATGATCAGGCTAGAAAGCCACCAGAGGAGACAGGAGGGGAAAGGACATGAAATTCAGACAGTGAAGTGACATTGGCCTGGCCAGGTGTTTGTGTTGGAGTTTCTATACCACCCAACACACACTCGTCCACCTTGCCACCACTATTCCTCCACGAGGACCTTTCTATACATAAATGGCAATCCACCTTGTGACTAGGAAAAATAAATCTAATAAACTTCCAACTCAGTTTAACTGTATATCCACTAATAGAGAGATATTGTTCACACCCCAAAAAGAATACAAATGAGTTTGAAGCCATAGAGGAAAGAGTAGAATAAAATCATTAATAATTACTGCACATTTATTACAATGTTGATTCAGATTTTCCAAGAAACAGGTGACAAAGCAAAATGAAACATAAGAGAACTATACTGAGGGAAGTATTTGTGCAGCGTCAAGAGGTCAGGGTGCAGAGGAGCTGGTGACCATCTCTACCCTGTACCGCAGTCTTCTTGAACTTAGAACTGAATGAAATTGCCTGAGTTTTGGCAACTATACTATTTTATTTTTGATCAATCAAAAAACATTTAGTTTGTTATAAAAATTACTGTAAAAATTTTGTCATAAAATTATGTCAGATATATCTGACAATAGTATAGGCATTTCTTTTTATTGTACTTTCAAAACTAGTATTAGACCTCAGAAAAGTCACTGTGGGAACTTCACGGTCATGAAAGCAAACTTTCCACTCATTGTTATTCATATTACCTAGAATGTTACCTTTGTGAGGGAAATAGTTTTATCACAAAGCAATTCAGTTTATTATTAGAAAGCTGATCATTAGAAAATACTTTTCTTTTATTTTGCATTCTGTAGACTTTAGAAAAATCTTCCTATAACTATGCCCTTTGTATTTAAAGGGTTTTTTTTTTGTTGTTGTTGTTTTTGAGACAGCGTCTTGCTTTGTAGTTCAGACTGGCTCTGAGCTCACTATATAGCCCAGGCAAGCCTCGAATTCAGCAATCCGCCTGTCTCTGCCTCCAGAGTACTGGGATGACAGGCGTGAGCCACCATGCCCGTGTGGCACTGTGGTATGTGGTATTATTGATTGCTAGTGGGCGTGAGTCTCCACGCCCAGCATTGTATGTGGTTACCGGGGATCAAACTCAGGACCTTGCGCTTGCGAGGCAGGCGCCGGAACCACTGAGCTAACCCTCCGGCCCTTTAAAGGGTACTTTATTTTTGGTATGCGTGTGTGTATGTGTGTGTGTGTGTGAGAGAGAGAGATTGAGAGAGAGATTGAGAGAGAGAGAGAGAGAGAGAGAGAGAGAGAGAGAGAGACTGTGTTATGGTTATTTGTTTTGTGCATGGGATGGAACCCAGATACACATTTTATGCAATTTCTATGCCCTATCCCAATTCCTCCTATAGGACTTTGAGGTGAATTATTGGAAGAAACTTACTGGAAGCTTCTGGTCCATGGCAGGGGCTTACAAACCCTAGCTCATATCACCATTTCTTTTTTCACATTATTTCCAGACTAATAACCACTTTAGTCACCTTCCAACAGATATGCTATTAACTTTTCAATAACCTTCAAAGTAAATGACAGCATAACTTGATTATCCACTCACACCTTCCTTATTCAATATTTTGTTTTAACTACATAAACACTATTAAAGCCTGAATATTTCTTCTTAGTTTTGAATATTTAAATCAAATTCTTCCAGTCTCTTCCAACTAACATATGTCAAAGAAAAATAATATTTTGAAGACTATATATAATATATGCATATATTAAATGTATGATTATAAATCTTTTGGATTTAGCTGGAAAGTATTGATTTACTGTACATTAAATAGTAGTTGGGCTTTAGTTCTTTGCTGTAAAATGCTCACAGGAATCACATTACACATGGACTGATATACCATGTAAATACTAGGCTATTACTATATAGTTCTCAGTTATTAACTCAGTAATTTAAATTTAGCTTTTTTATCTTCTTATTGTTGTTATAGGTTCAATTCCTCTTTATATTTCTAGTGCCATCCAAAAAATATGAAGACTAAATTTTTTTTGGTAAAAATTGTGGTCTAGAGGAAAAAAAGAAAACTATCTTGATACCACTTCCTCTCAAAAAGCACTTCCTCTCCTCTTCCCTGCCTCTCTATTAAGGATTGGATGGGAAGTGAGCCTTGTAGGAAGAACAAGTATTTTAAACATTGCCATTACTTCATGGTAGCCACTTCGACCCACAGCAAGTTGAAATCTCTGAACTTGTTTTTTCTTTCTTTCATAAATTCACTCATTTATCTATCCATGAGTGAATTTTGACTTTGCTGATCTCAATGACAGAAGCTTTGCTGCTCTACATTAGTAATTTAAAAGAATCATGAAAAAGTGTTCAGTTCAAAACTAAATCAACATATCAAACAGCAAGTAGGAGGCACGTGACTCTGGACTACTTCTGAAATTATGAATCTGATTAAGTTCTAGTTACCACAATTGAGGCAGTCTAGTTCAGGGGAAAGAATTAATCTACCTACAATTAAATCCTGGCTCTGTTTCTAACAAGTTATGTAATCATATCCATTATTTATAAGTTATCTGTCTCAATTTCTCTTTAAAACAAAGAGTAATATTTATCTAAAGGATTGAATCGATTAATACACATAGAAAACTTAATGGTGCACGATAATCATTATAAAAGTTAGTTATTATTGTTTAACTTCACCCCCCAATTATTAAAATAACATAAATATAACTGTATTATGTTTAAATTCCACAGTATATGAATCCTGAGCAAAAGTACTGTTATATTACTCACAAGTCTTTGGTTTATAATTCCTTGATCTAGCTGATCCTAGACCATACTTTCTGTAACAAACCAAAATATTTGCTCCTGTTAGTGCAACTGTGATATAAGGCCAATGAAGGTGTGAAACTACTCAAGTTACCATTTCATGACCTCAGTATTTATTACTGCATGAATGTTCAAGTTTCTTAACCTCAGTGCTAAATAAGAGCTGAGGTAATAATAAAGGTTTGGCAGAAGGCTGAAGACTGAATGAAAGAGGCAAGAACATTATTTGAATTATCCTATCAATTGTTTCAATATTTTGCCTCATTTGAGCATGGAAACCATTCTCAAGAGGCATAAGGAAATAATTCACTTACTCACAAGAGCAATTAGGAGAAAATACTCTAAACATGTCAGATTAAACTAAAAAAATAAAAAACATACAAACAATAAACTTAACCACTGCTGTGGACCTCCAAGTATTATTTCATCTTTTGGGGGTCCAGATGATATATAAATTTAAAGCAGAGAGCTCACAAGAACCACAGTAGAAAGGAAACAGCTGGTTAGCAGCTGTACTATCACAACACAGGCCAATTTTCAATGAAATTAAAATGAAAAATAACATTTTACTAGAACCTATAAGCTAAATCTATTTTCCTGGGTTACTTCATGGCTAAGCAAGAAGGTTCTCTCATATTTTATTTCTTTCATGTTCAGGCTCAATCCTACAGCCTTAAATTCAAAACATGAAGATACATGAATTTTAGTCACATTATCTTCTTTCTAAATCCAAATTCAAAACTCATATTCATTCAAAAAAATATGCACAGCATGTCATGAGAGAGATTTTTGTTCAAGGATGCCAAAGAAAGGATGATAATTATGTCCACACGACACCTACTTAGTAAGAGTTGAAAGCAAATGCACATGTAGAAAAGGTCAAACCCACCAGTCAAACAGGAAAACCAAGAAGCTTCTTTTCCATTCCAAGTTGTTTAAATAAGATGAAGCTTCCCTTTGTGTTTCAGTTTAGATATAATCAGAAAAGTTAAACCGCAAAAGAATGATGAAAATTGTGCTAAAATGTGGTTGATGTTTATGTCTTCTGGGCCAACACAGGTATTTGGTGAAAAGTCTGAATGAGCTTCTCTGAGAGCTTTATGAAATTACATAATTAGGAACTTTCACTGATGAGAAAATTTAGAACTCTTGGTAAAGCTCAGCATATGGTTTGTACAACTAGCATAAAAAGTTATAGCACTACCTAAGTTTATTTTTTAATAAAGCTTTGATTCTGTTGTAGGAAATTTCAGTTATATCTATAGCTTTGAACAGTAGTCATTACTCAACAGATAAAGATGAGAAAGAGAATTGGAAGTTGCTTTCAAGGAGGTAGAATAAGGTGAGACAATGAAGGAGGAAAAGGGAGAGGATGCAAAGGGAGAGGTGAGTGACACAGTGTATCTAAAGGTAGGTTAGGGTTAAAAAAAATTATGAGATGGCATAGTATCAAGCTTGTAAGTAAAGGTGTGAATCCAAGCTCTGCCACATAATAATCTTGTGTTCTTGAATAAAGTACAGAATCTCTTCAAGCTTTGGATTTTTCTTCAGGAAAATATACTTAATAATATTACATCGCTGGTGTGATTTCTGTGGATTGAGATGATCCCTGAAAGGATTACAAAAGTATAAGCTATGTTATACTTACTTTTGTATCTCCAAAAGCAAACACAATGCTTGATTCATAGTAAATGGTCGATACATGAGCTTCAGTGATGATTATAAACTTTGAGATAAGTAGATCCTATGCAACAAGGTTTTGGCTATCAGTAAGATTAAGGGAGATGTGGGCTGGAAATTTAGCTCAGTGGTTCCAGTGTCTGCCTCGCAAGCAAGTGCAAGGCCCTGAGTTCCATCCCAGTAACCACATACAATGCTGGGCATGATGACTCACGCCCACCACCAATCAATACCACATACCATAGTGCCAGGCGTGGTGGCTCACGTAATCCCAGCACTTGGGAGGCAGAGACAGGAGGATTGCTGCATTCCAGGCTTGAAAAATGCCGGGCTTGGTAGCTCACGCCTGTAATCCCAGCACTCAGGAGGCAGAGACAGGAGGGTTGCTGAGTTCGAGGCTTGTCTGGGCTACATAGTGAGCTCAGGGCCAGCCTGAACTACAAAGCGAGACCCTGTCTCGAAAAAAAAGAAAAAAAGATTAAGGGAGATGAGTTATATATAAAGGTAAAGTTTGTAGAACTTTGTGAGTTATTCTAGAAAATAATTGAAGTGGAGACTAGAGTTAGGAACACCATTCAGAAACCTAAAGAAAACCTAACCTAAATTGATAACTGTAAATATGGAAAGAGGAGCAAGAAGAGATGTCTTAGAAAACTCTTAGGAGCAAATCATACAGTAAGCCATAATATAACTTTATGTTAATATTATCAAAGGAGCTAAAGTAAATTAGCTTAAATTCAATATTAGACTGAACAGTGGGATAATGAAACAAACTTTAGGGCTTGAATATTCTTAAGATATAAATTACAGAAAATTAGACATTTACTGGCAGGAAGTTTTAATTTTCATCCTAACCAACAAAAAGCCAGAAATGCACACTATATCTATGACTCAGATATAAACCTAAATTGTAAGGAAAGAATGTATTTAAGGATTTTTAATAAGAATTCAACCAGTTGGGCAAACTACCAAAGTTCAACTTCAGCTCCACCACTTTTTAGAAGTGTAGCAAGTTGTTGAACCATTCTATGCTTCATTTACTCATTTGTAAATTACTTATACCTGCTACTAATTAATACTATTAATAATCTACTATGAAAAATTCTTGTGGGGATTATTTAATATATCTTAAACACTATGACTATACCTGGTACACAATTAACCACTGACAAACATTAGCTACATTAATTCCCAGGATATTCTTATTTGATCTAGGCTGAGATTCTCTGGTTGCCTATGGAGCCATCTCCAATATGGTGCCACTTTCCCTGTTATTTGCACTGGCTTTTCATACACCATGATCTACCACTGTCATCAATGAAACTGATTAATTTATGACTTACTTCATAGGTCACATGCCAAACATCCAGTGTTTGATAGTTTTGCATACAATTTGAAATATTACCTGCCTTTATATGCATTATGTGTATTTACATCATAAATTAGTATAACACTTGCCTGTAGAAAGCAAGTTTTATGCCTTCAGATGACTTAAAACAAATTCCTGATTTGGGTTCAAAAACCTCACATAGTTTCAATGTATACTGAAAATGTCACATATTGAGATACAAGTCACAAAAACATATCCATATTAAAAGTGCATGCAATGTAGAAATTCAAAAGAAAAATTGTCTAATTTTGTGTAACTTCTTGGATAATGAGAATAAAAATAATAAAAAAGCATTTTAGTATTTATACATAGTAGCCAGTTATTTTATGGCTGTTATATAAACTATAAAATATTGATACTAAGATCATAAATATAGAATGATTCTACTTTTTAACACCATGTCACTATTTTATTCAAATTTTAAATGTACATTAATTCAAGGATCTTATCATTCCAACACACAAACTTTCTATTGCTCATTACAGGCTATTTCACCTCCTTGGTGATTAATTGCTGTTTAATGTTGGACTATCTATTCCAAATCTATTCACTAGGTTACAACAGTTCTTCTGATCAATTCAGCATCTGCAATTTTAATCACCCAAAATTACAAATTTAGTGTCATCATGGGTGTGCTATGTAAATAATTTTCTTTACCCACAGCTTAGCATAAACTAAATGCATTAAAAATCTTTATTTCTTGGTATTTGAAAGAAATAAATGGAGAATAAGCTATTGATTTTTTAAAATAGCATTCAAAAGACTTAAGATTGAATTATTACAAGTACCACAGATCTCAAATTTCTAGGGAACTACTTTATTCATTAAATACTCTAACTTAAATCAAAATACAGTGAAATATATTTCAACCTGTACCACACTGATCAAGAAGTAACAATCATGAACGCCTAAAGTGATCCTTTCATGATTAAGATGACCTTTTTAGAAAGCATGTTCCAATTTGGTGCATAATTATTCGGCAAGCCAAACAAAAGACCATTCATGATTATGCTATAAGCCCATCTGTCTAGATAAAGCAAACCCTGTTTCCATGTCACTTCATAACATTAAGTAACATGATGAAGTGTTCACATCTGTTATCCTCTTATTCTTTTCCTTTATCAGCAAATAAAAGGAAAACATAAGAGAAGCAAATTGATCTTGAACCAAAGGGAAAAGGAAAATACTCCACCTTTTGCTTATCAACAGTGGAAAACACACAGCCAAACTCTGGACTCAAGGGACAATTACCTTCAGAATAAGAGACTGTAGAAATATTCGAACATCTTTCCAATATTTCAACTACAGTTAATCTCATTGCATAGTGGAAGCAAATTACATATTGGGTTAAGCTTGCAGTGTCAGCACTATCTCTCCTGGTCTTCAATGTGGGGAACAAGCAGGAATTACCCTAAGAACTCAAGCCAGAGTGCCTTATAAGTTCAAATCTCTGCAACTCCACTTTCAGAACATGTGTTGCTGAGGAAGCTATTTCTCTAAACCTCAGCTCTTTCATCTATAAACAGATGTATATCAAGGGTTTAGCACACACTCTGGTATAATGCAAGCCCTCAGTAAATATAAGGTTATTATTACAACTGCACTCAACAACAAAGGCAAGAATAATGAGTATATTTGTGTGACTGTATAAGAGTTAGTTAATTTCAATTAGTCAGAGGAATGGGACCTTAGTGATGAGCTATAGCCCTTTAAAATTTTTTTTAATTTCAAGACATGGCCTCTAAATCATGAAGTGAGGTTGAACTTGCATTCCTCCTGGCTTACAAATTGTATTTCTTTATATCTATAATTTGCTACTCAATGCCTCCTTTGAGAAAATATTGCAATAAATTTCTCTATCCTTTCTCCATCTATCGCTATTTTTCTTCATTACTCTTTCCAGTAATTTTATGATAAATAAACTTTATTTTCTTATAAAGACAAAATAGAATCAGTATGATTATGAATATTGTGATTCTGTATTTAGCCAATGGGATAACAGGAAACCTGGATAGGATCTTATCAAAGGAAAGAAAATGTATCTAAGTACCTCACAGTCACATGATACAACATGGTTGTCCACCACATTCTCATCCTATGTGCCAGGATGAAAGGACAAGCCTCTCTCTTTAGATAAATGACCCCCAAAATATCCACAGATCCTACTGCTATTTACCTCTCCCTGGCCAGAGCATAATCACATGGCCACACTTCACTGAGGAGAAAATTGAGAAATATAGTATTTATCCTGGCCATCATATGCCAGACTATTTTGCAGAAGTAGGTAAAATAATTTGGGAAACAATTATGAGTTGCTAACATGCTCACTTATCAACCCTTCACCAAAAGAACCCAGAAATACTTATGCAGTGTCCCCACACAGCACAGAAATCTCAGTGGCACTAAAACAGCATTTCACTTGCCAATGCCAAAAAGCACATCCTTAGAAAATGTTCCCTGAACATTTAAAATAATGTTTTCTGCCATTGTTGGAGCATATCCATAAATGCTGAGCCACTATGTATACATTTTCAACAATTTAAATAGGAGAAGACTGCCAGGCATGGTGGCTCATGCCTGTAATCCCAGCACTCGGGAGGCAGAGACAGGAGGATTGCTGAGTTCGTGGCTTGCCTGGACCACATAGTGAGCTCAGAGCCAGCCTGAACTACAAAGTGAGACCCTGTCTCAAAAAAAAAAAAAAAAAACTAAATAGGAGAAGTCTTATGGTTTCTGGCCAAAATGGTATTTAGATAGCAAGAGCAAAAAATATGTGGAAAGTGCCCAAAAACTTAGAAATTAAACAACTCTCTTCTAAATAATCCATAGTCAAGAAGAAATCACAGATAAATTGAAAATATTATAACTAATAATGAAAGCACACTATTATGTTGTTTATGGAATTTGGCTAAAATGTGCTTAGAGGAGAACGCATCCTAGCTCTAAGTTTTTACATTTGAGAAAAAGAAAACTGCTGGGCAATGTGGTGGGTCTTGGAACCTCAGCACTCTGGAGGTTAAGGCAGAAGATCACATGCTCAAGGCCAGCCTGGGTGACTTAACTATCTAGGAATACCCTGTCTCAAAATAAAGAAACGATCTGGATAGGGCCAGAGATTTAGCTCAGTGGTTCTGGTGCCTTCCCAGCAAGATCTCCTTAACCACATACAATGCTGGGCGTGGTGACTCACACCCACCAGCCATCAATACCACATACCACAGTGCCAGGCATGGTGGCTCACGCCTGTAATCCCAGCACTTAGAAGGCAGAGGCAAGAGGATTGCTGAGTTGAAGGCTTGCCTGGGCTACATAGTGAGCTCAGGGCCAGCTTGAACTAAAAAGTGAAACCCTGTCTCAAAAAAAAAAAAAAAAAGATCTGGTTATAGCTCAAAGCACAGGCCCTGGGGTCAAACCTCAGTCCCACATACACACGAAGAAGCATGTTTTTAAAATTTATTAAGTTTCTACCACTCATTGCTAGACAAAGACAGAAGAAAAACAAATTAGATGAAAGAAAGAAAAGGATACATGTATGAACTAAAAAAAAAAAGAATCAGTAAGAGATCTATACAAGTGATGAACATGTATCTAGACTTATCAAAAAAAGAAAGAAAAATTATCAATAGTAAGAATAAAAAATACTGTTTTAAACACATTAAATGGATAATAATTAAATATTATGTACAAATTTATGTTAGTAAATTTAGCAACTTTAATAAGAGACAAAAATTTTTAAAACACAAAATTTCCAACTTGATAAAAGAGAAAAATGGACCATTTGAATACTTCTGAATCTATTTTTTAATTGAAACTGAAATTAATATTAAATTCTTCTAACAAAAGAAGTTTCAGAAGCCAGAGATTTAGCTCAGTGGTTCTGGCATCTGCCCAGCAAGCACAAAGTCCCTGATTCAATGCCCAGTAACCACAAACAACAATACCAGGTATGGTGACTCACACTCGCCAGCAATTCAGTACCATATTCCACAATGCCAGGCATAGTGGCTCACACCTGTAATCCCAGTACTCGGGAGGCAGAGCCAGGAAGATTGGTGAGTTCAAGGCTTGCTAGGGCTACATAGTGAGCTCAGTGCCAGCCTGAACTACAAAGTGAGACCCTGTCTCAAAAAAAAAAAAAAAAAAAAAAAAAAAAAAAAAGAGTTTCAGGCCCAAATAGCTTCACTGGTATCTTACATAAAATATTTAAGAAAGAAACAATATCAATGTAACTTTGTTCAAACAGAATAGGACAGAAAATTCTAGCAAATCATCTTAGAAGATAAGCATGTCTCTGATACCAAAGCCAAAGATATCAAAGAGAAAATAAAACTACAGACCAGTATCACTCAGGAAAGTATTTACAAATAACCATAAGGGAAAACTATCACTTTGAATTGAACATCATATAAAAAGGAAAATATTGCATGATCAAGTAAAGTTGATTTAAGGTTGATTTAAGGTTTGAAAAATCAATAAAATTAAAAACAAACAGAATGTAGAAAAACATTTATACAATCATCTGAGTTGTCAAAAGACCCAACATTCATTCACAAGAAAAACTCTCAGTAAACTAAGAATAGAAAAGAATTTTCATAACATAAAAAAGTACTTCAGAAATTCTACAGTTAATTTCACACTTAATGTTCAAAGATTACTCCCCACCTTAGCTCATAGTTGAGAATATTGAACTTTTATTCAGTATTCTACCAGAATTATAAAACAGTTCAATAAATTAAGAAAAGGAAATAGAAGGCATACAAACTAGAAAGGAAAATAAAATAAAAATACCTTTGTTTTTAAATGCCACAATCACAGAGAATCATAAATAATCTAAAACATACTTATGAGAGCTAATAAAGTTAATCAAGGCAGATGAATATAAGGTCAGTGTAAAAGAATTATTTATTTTTCTACATATGGGCCAGAAAAATTACATAATAAAAATTTTAAATATCACTTCTAATAGCATAAAAACATGAAATACTTAGGGATTAGTTTAATAAAATATATTTCATATCTGTGTAAGCAAATTTATAAATCATTACTAAGATAAATTAATTAAAAATTAACAAATATATTACATTCATAAATTAGAAGACTCAATAGCAAGAGGTCAGCTCTTTCCTAAAAGGTATATAGTCTCAATACTATCCTAATTGCAGTTAAGTATCAGGGAGCTTTCTGAAAATAAAAAAATTAGATAAGCTAGTACTGAGGTTTAAATAGAAATATCAAAACTCAAAATAACCTAAGCAAATTCTTTGAAAAAGAACAAATTTTAAGCAGTTATGTGCTGATCCATCACTCACTTTAAAGCTATAGCCATCAAGACAGAACAGTATAGGTATAAGGACAAACACATAGAGCAGTGGGAGTGGAATATTGTTCATAAATAGAGCCACACATATATGGTCACTGTTACTTTTTAACAGAAGTTCCACACTAATTCAATGAAGAGAGGATACTTATTTCAACAAATTGTGTTAGAAAAGAAATAACCCTCGTCTGAAACAAAAACTGAGTTTCAGTGAGCTAAAATCCCCATCTCATCAGGGCCACAATCTAGAGGATTGGGGGAAAAATCAGTGTCCTTGCTTTTTCTAGCCTACATTCCTGGTCATGACTCATCTTCCATCTTCAAGGCCAGTCACATACCATCATGTCATATGTTCTCAGGTTTGAGGAATTAGGATGTGGATGTCCTTGGTGTGTCATTACTTATCATCATTGAAGTCCCCAGCTTCCATAAGTTGGTACTGACAAGATCAAAAGAAAATCAGAGCACTCTAGTTCTAAACAGTGTTACTTATATTTGACAGAAGACTGATTTTCCTACAAACAAATCCACATGAATTTTAGTCTTTCTTGTATGTGTACCAATTTACAGATTCACATATATTTTTCAGTAAAAGACTGTATTCTTTGAAGAGTTTTCTGAATTTTCAGTATTTAGTGGTAGTTCTCAGAAGTGAACTTTAATATTTATTTTACATCCTTTTTCTTCTACTATCTTATTATCTGTTTAATGGTATTGCCACTTAAGGGCTTATTGTTTAAGTTTTTGGGTAGACAGGCCAACAATACAAAGTTAAGAGTCAATGTTGAAGGAAGGAAGAAAAGGCAGTGAAGGATCTCATTTCTTCACACTGTATATAAAATTTATTTGAAATTGATCATAGAATCAAATGAGAAAACTAAAAATAGAAAATTTCTACATGAAAGTAGAAAGCAAAAGCATCACAATCATCTTAAGGCAGAGATTTATTTAATAAAAAATGTAAAATTATGCAGCACATTTCTTAAAAAATAAAGCCTGTGGGGCCGGAGGGTTGGCTCAGTGGTTCTAGCGCCTGCCTCTCAAGCGCAAGGTCCTGAGTTTGACCCCCAGTAACCACATACAACGCTGGGCGTGGAGACTCACGCCCACCAGCCATTAATATCACATACCACAGTGCCGGGCGTGGTGGCTCACGCCTGTCATCCCAGCACTCAGGAGGCAGAGACAGGAGGATTGCTGAGTTCGAGACTTGCCTGGGATACATTGTGAGCTCAGAGCCAGCTTGAACTACAAAGCGAGACCCTGTATCAAAAAAAAAAAAATAAAGCCTGCTTATTGCATTTAAGAGAATGAAAAATTAAGTGACAGACTGAGAGAAATATTGACATGTCCAGCAAAGACCTTATATCCAGATATAGAAAAAAACCTTTACTGTAGCTAAAAATAAACAACAAAAACTCTCTAACATAGGAAGTAATACAGTAATAAGAACATAAACCACTCAAACAAATATATTGCCTGTTAAAATAAAAGCCATTTCAGTGTACCTTCCCACATTTGCATGAAGATCATAACTTCTCCTCTTTCCAAAGAGCCCAGAGAGATATACAATGTTTGATATATACCCATCCAAAAGACAAAGTAGTCCAGGTTTACAAGAAGAAGTACATCATCTACATTAAATGAGTGCAAAGGAAAAAGGCAGATGGCAGCAGTGTCCATATGGGGATTCATCCCAGCAAGGTGACTATCAGGCTAAAACTGGACAAAACCTGTGAAAAGATGCTGGAACGGAAAGGCAATCTTCTCAACTAGGAAAGAAAATGGGCAAGTATGAAGAAGAAACAATTCAGAAGATGCAAGAATAAAGTCTTCTTAAACACAACTTTAATTAAAAACTGCTCAAATGAAAAAAAGCAAATATATCACTGAAAAAAGATATAAATGATCAATAAATTAAATATGTTCCATGCCATTAGGGAAATATGAAAATTATAATACACATGTGCTGAAATGGTTAAAAATTAAAAGACAATTCTAAATGTCGAGGAAGAAGTAGAGGCTCTTCTTTTGCTTTATTGAGTTTATTGGTACATTGTATATATATAATGTATATATACATATATATAATGATCACATTCAACATTGAGAATTTGTACCTATACATGAGAAAAACTGAAGTTCTTACTCATTTGGCTAGGGGAACAAGTCACTTTGATAGTGATATCTGAAATTCTGAAACAATTCTATAGGGTTCCTTTCCCAAGCTCCTCTGCTGTGCTCTCTCCTTCTTCCACTCTGAGTTTTCCAGGAGATTTCCTCAGTTCTCTAGCCCAAAAGTTGGAGCTTTATTTATAACTCTCTGCCACTCACTTCTTGGCACTCTATTCATACAAGTAGAGAGAAGACAGGACAGAAAAACAGAAAGAAGGGTTTGCCCTACTCTTTTATGACCTCTCTCCCATCAGGAAAAAAAAAAGTTTCCTTCCTTTAGCATTTGAGTTTTTTGAGCTCCTTCACTGCAGTTCTGTATTTGTCTTGGTCTGGAATCAGAGTTTGGGGCTGCCTTGGGTATTAACTGAAGGGTACCACAGGCAAAAGGGTGAACTCACCACCCATTTAGTAATACTTCAAATTCTGGGATAACAATGGGATAAGCATTTTCAAAGTAAGAGGAAGTATTCTAAAGAAGATAAATGGTAATGTGTCTTTCACAGCATTCATTTTTAATTGAATGGTGACCGTATTTTTATAATGCCTTGCAAAATACATTAGATGTTAATGAGTACTAGAAGAAAACAAACATAAAAGGCAAATGCAGGATGTCATGGAGACTGACTTCTAGATTTGGAGATGAAAAAGTTATACACATATGTATATCTGTGCCTCAGCTCCACAAGTTTAGAATGTAATAAGACAAAGTTCTATAGAAACATAATCCTGGGATGTCCTATTCTGAAGTCCAAATAAAGAACCTCTTTATTTTGTGTTCTGTGTGTTTTGTTCATATTTTATGCAAATTTTCAATTAACAGCAGAAGGAATATCTCAAAAACACCTTTACATGATTCTAAAGTAATGGAAATGCCAGAGCAGAGAGTAAGTTCTAATTTGATCCTTTATTTACATATGGATTAACCAGGGGCATCAGCTATTCTTGTGTGGTAACTTTCTATAGGGAAATGAAATCCAATCAAGAGAATGATTTAAGTATCGGAGGCTCTTAAAGTGCTTTCTTTATGGAGACACCTAATCAACTTTTCTGGGACAACACACCAGGAAGACTCTTTTAAAAAAGTACCCATTACATAGTGACCTTAAAATAGCATCCAGAAGCAGCTGAGCAGATTAATCCCCTGGTAACCCCCTAGCACCACGTGCAGTTCCAGCTTTACAAGGTGTGTGTATAAACATGAAATTGACTACGAAACTGTTTCATCTTACAGAGCACTTGAAGGACAATTTCCCAAAGCACAATTTAAAGTTCTGTGGGAAAGTAGAATGGAGAGTCTATGGAACATTTAAGTGAGCTTATTGGTCCATTGTTAATATCTTTTAAAGTAATGATTATAAAGAATTTTTAAAAATTACTTCACACTATCATTATTAGCAAATTCATTTGAGGTGGAGTTCCAATTACAACAGAGTAGCATACTCAATATTTGCTTAATTATTCATCACAAATTTTGTATTTGTAACATTTTTTTACTACTTATTTTGTATTTATAACTTTTTTTACTATAAGAAAGAAGCTCTCGATGCCTTATAATGAAGAATCATGAATGATATGGAGAGAGATTTTGCCATTTCTCTCTATAGGACATAGCAATTAGCTTGGCACATAACCCCATGTAACACAGGGCTTCTTCAGAAGGATAATTATTCTGTACAATACTTTAGTCTTTTTCTTAACTATATTATTCACCTTTCTCTCACTGGGACAAAATCCTTATATATGGAACTCAAAACAAAATTATTTATTTTGGTTTAACAATTTCAAAAGATTCGGTCTGTGGTCCACTGACTTTATGGCACAAACATCATGGCCTTCTGCCATGGAAGGGTACTCCACCAATTGAAGTCAACAGCAGGGAAAGGGTCAAGATAAAGACCACAAGGTCATGCCTTATTCCCCATTCAGAGATAACCAGAAGTAGTTTTTACTCATGTTATATGCATTTCTCAAGCCAATCGGGTTGACCATCAAGATCAACCTGCACACTAGAGTTAAAAACTTTCTATCTAGTGATAGATGAGAAGGAATCCATCAAACATATCCCAACAGCATATAGCAGTTTATTTCATAAATATAATACTATATGTATTAGTTACTTTCTCATTACTGAGACATAATCCCAACACCCACAATGTAAGGGAGAAAAGGATTATTTTGGCTCACAGTGTGTAGATGTTTTAGTCCCTAGATAGGGACTCCAGAGCAGGACACATGACACAGAAGCAGCACTGGGTCATGGAGGCAGGAAGTAGAGAGAGTGAAGCTGAAACTCACTGAAGACAGACCCAGGGTGTTGGAGAATCCAGGAAGATGGAAAGTCTAAGGGTGGCCACAGAAAGCGAGCAAAGCCAGCCCAAGAAAGAGGCCATGAGGGTTGCAACCACCAACAGTGCTCCTCCTTTTACTTTCTCTGCCTTTGTTGCTGCACTCTGAGCAGTCCTTCTTCTCTGCCCATCCACCAAGCCATCTTGCTTTGAAACCTCTACAGTGAGCCAAAATAAGCTTCTCGTTTAGGTTGTGGGTGCTATGTATTTTGTCCCAGCAGTGAAAATGTAACAAGATACTATGTAAATACTGTGTAACCAACAAAGTCAAATCTAAATATATTTCACCTTTACATTAAGGTCAAACATGAATATTTAATTAACTAGGATACCTCATAACCTAATTTTACACCCTGAACATACTTAATACATTTCCATTGTACTGCTTCTTTTCATGTCATTCCTATGTTTAGTGTGACAGAGACTTTCGTAAAAGGTGCAGCAGTTAAGGATGTGCTATCTCAATGTATCCCAAACTGATATATTAATTAATTCAATCTTAAATCATTTGAGGAAGTGTACTTTGAGAAAAACCATTTAGCTGATCTTTTCATGCAACAAGCTGTAAAAATACTTTGCTAAAAAAATATCCTTCCTATATTGTATTAGTCAGGAACAGACCCAAAAGAACATATACATGTATTTATTGGACTGGTTTATCTCATCAGAGGCTAGATAGTCCCACAATGGCCACCTGCAGCTAGAGAGTTGGAGAAGTCAATGGTTATTTAGTCCAAGAAGCTGGAAGCCTCAGAACAAGAACAATGATATCTCTCCAATCTAAGTAAGAATGGTGACCGAGAACCTCCCTGAAGAGTCAGTGGTGTAAGTCTGCTGAAGAATCCAGTGTCCCTTCTCCCACTTTTTATTTCACCTCAAGCTTCCAGCCTACTATCCAGACTGGGTCTCACTGGCCCACATGCCAGTCATCACTGAAGCTCCCTCAGAGAACACTGATAGTATGCTTTGCTCATTTTCTATGTATCTCTTAATTTAGTCAAGTTAACAAGCAATATTAATTATCACACACACCAAAAACAAAAAGTAGCCTTTATTACCAAAGGCTGGTAATTGACATTAATAGTGAACCCAAATAAACTCACTGAATTCACCCTCCACTAGCTAGTAATGCACTAACTTTTACAATCCCCTCCTGCACACAGGAACTGTACATCCCTTGATAACATTCCTAAAATTTATTACCCTAGTCCAGAGATCTATTTGTTTCAAAATTTATTAATCTTTGTTTAAACAGCATAAAAGCATCAAGCTTTATTCATCTGTTTGGACTTCACTCTTTTGTGAAGACCTCCACTCACATGTAAATTAACTAAATTTTTATGCTTTTTTTCATGTGAATTAGCACTTTTATTGAATTCTTGGATCTGGCCAAAGAGCTCACATGAGACCTTAGGGGTAGAAGAAAGAGTCTCAGATATCAATACAAAGGCAAAGGAAAATTTATTCACAACAATCTTTGTCCTCATTCAAATATTTGGCAATTATGTATTCTTCAGCAAACTGAAGTTTGGGAAATGTAGACAAAAAAGGCCTTCATTAAATAATAATAATTACTAACATTTAAAAAAAGAAATTATAGGCAATTTTTAAAATTGAGTTTATTGGCATATTTTACATATAAATTATCACATTCAACATAAAAAATTTGTATACATACCTGACATATCTTGACTCTCCTTTTCTCCTTTTCTCCTGCCCAACCTACCACCATCCAAATCCCTACATACATAAGGCTTGTTTCCATTTTTTTGTTTCTATTATCAAATTTTTTCTTTCTCAACTTCATTTTCCCTGTCCTGTTTCCCTTTCCTTTTGAACATTTTCCTTCTATTTCACAATATCTGTCATACATTCTGGACCTCATTTACACCTTTAGTTTCTCCTACTAGAGAAATGATATGGTATTTCATATCATTTATTTCACTTATGAGTATGGCTTAAAGGTATATTCATTTAAGTACAAATGTCTCAAATTTATTATTTCTTATGGCTGAGTACTACTCCATTTTATTTTATTTTATTTTATTTTATTTTATTTTATTTTATTTTATTTTATTTTATTTATTTTATAACACATCTTCTTTATCCAGTCCCCCATTTATGGACATTCAGGCAATTTCCAAGATTTAGCTGTCTCAAACTGAGCTGCTATAAACATGAGTGCACATATATCACTGTGGTATGATTCTTTTTTTTTTTTTTTTTTTTTTTGTGGTATGATTCTTTTAATTTTTTTGTGTGTATATACCTAGCAGGGAAATAGTACAGTCAAATGTGACCTCTCATACTAAATGTTCTAAGGAATCTTCACAATGATTTCCACACTTCCTAGGAACGCAGTTATCTAGGAACATCTAATTACTCCACTGATGAGTATACTTCCCTCATGATCCAATTGCCTTTCTTCCTGGTGTAATAAAAAATACGTTTGAGCCAGGCGTGGCGGCTCACGCCTGTAATCACAGCACTTGAGAGGCAGAGACAGGAGGATTGCTGAGTTCAAGGCTTGCCTGGGCTACATAGTGAGCTCAGGACCAGTGTGAACTACAAAGCAAGACCCTGTCTCCAAAAAAAAAAAAAATATGTTTGATGTGATGATTGGAACATTGTTAGAAGTCGGAAAATATACCTGTTTCTCATAATTTTAATTTAATCCATGTAATTTGTTAATCTGGTCAAGTTGACATTATTAACTGGCTTAGATTCAAATGCAGGTCTTGGACAAGTCTTAATTCATGGAGAAGAAACACAGATAAGAGAAAGCTTAGTCATGCATTTCTGCTACCATTACTCCTAACTCCTGTGATTATAATTGGTAACCTTGTTTCTCTTCAGATTATAGAAATCTTTCACTTTTTACTGTAGTTGTAACTAAATTCAGCAAATGTTGTTTATAAACATATAGAATCTATGTATTTAAACAAAATAGTACAAATTCTAAAGACATTCAAAATCAAAAATACCATTAATATTTGTGAAAATAAAGAACCTTTTGTTTATAATGTCACAGCATTCAGATTATAAGTTTTTAATATAACTTTAAAAGTTATAAATGCAGCATTTATTGAAATAGGCTATAGAAGAAAAATACATAAAGCAACTTGCATACACACTCATACAGCAATCTTGTAAAATTACTAAATAAAACTACTATTCTGGGTACTTACTGGTTACAGTTTATAATTATTGGATATATTAATACACAAACAGAACTGGTGTCTAGAGATCAATCTTTTCTAATTATAGCAGTTTCAACTGAATTCTTTTATAAACACTTTAAAGTGTGGTGAATTCTAATTTTTAAAATTACTTTTCAATGTAGTGAATTATATACTACAACTTCCCTGGTTTGAAAGACATGCACAAATATAGAGAACCAAGACCAAAAAAGGCAGCCTAATCAGGCAGGAAGCGTTTCAGCATAGGAATGGGAGGAGGAAAAGCATGACCAGGAGTGGAGACAGATACACCACACAGTTGTCAAATTCCCTCATCTGGAAAATTGTGAATATCTACCCAGTCTGGGTACAAGATTGCTGTGATGACCAAAGCATTATGTACAATTTAAAACATGTTGGCTGCCAAGCATCATGAATGCATGCCTATAATTCCAGTTACTCGGAAAGGTAGGAGAACCACAAGTTCAAGACCATATTGGGAAACACAGTGAGATCCAATCTTAAAATAAAAATTAAAAAAGATGAGAAGTAAATCAGCATTTCCTGGATTCAATTTCCAATGCCACAAAAACAAAACATCAACAAAAACTAGTGCGTTATTTGGTCTTAATAATCACTGAATCAAAACAGAACTCTATTACAAATATCAGTTTATTTTTTCACTATGAAGATAGAACAAATTAAAGGTTTTCAAAATTATCTTTGCAATATAATGTACTTTTAAGCTAAATCTCACATAGAATTTTGAGACCTGTGAAACTTGGGAAATCACAGCTACAGTAATAGGTGTGGCCCTGTTTTCTGCTTCCAAACTTACACCAACCCCAGTGGACTCTCTCAAATGCTACAGAACCCAAAGCCATGCTGATCACATTTTGCAACCCATTGGTTTCAAATGTGCAAGATCTGTCACTAAAATTATGGATATTTCAATAAAAGTCAAAGACTTCTTTATTGCCTACTTGCCTGCCCCCACTTCCAATACCCTTTCATTGCTTTGAAAAATAAAATTGCCTACTGCCACTTTTTTCTTTATTAGTGTACATTAATTCTAGAAAATAATGGGTTTCATTGTAATATTTTCATACATGTATATAAGATGTTTTTCTTTTTAAAAATATGATTGTTAATTAAGCTCTAAATTAATTTTCTCTGTACTTAGCAACAAAAATGAGGATTCTCAAAGTATATTAGAAACAAAATGACTATTAGGGAATTTATTTTTAACTAGTATTCATTAGTTTATGAAGTGTGTACATTGAAAAGAAAATGCTCTACATACCTTTGGTTGATTAATGTCTCTCCTGCTAAGAGGAGGGCCCTTCACCAAAGTCATGTGACAAATGAAAAATATAAGGAGAAACAGGGATATTTTCTGACGACTAACAATACTCCATTCATCAGATCAGACTTAATTTTTTATTAATTGTGAAAGAAAGCATGACAATTGTGCGATCCTTTCCAAGTGAGCTTTCTGCACCTCCCAAAGCATGTTGCCATAAACCCTGAAATATTTCCTCCTTTTACAGTTAAGCAGGAACCATTTTTCTAGGGCCGGAGGGTTAGCTCAGTGGTTCCGGCCTCGTAAGCGTAGTAAGGTCCTGAGTTCGATCCCCGGAAACCACATACAATGCTGGGCATGGAGATTCACGCCCACTAGCAATCAATACCACATACCACAGTGCTGGGCGTGGTGGCTCATGCCTATAATCCCAGCACTCAGGAGGCAGAGACAGGAGGATTGCTGAGTTCGAGGCTTGCCTGGACTACATAGTGAGCTCAGAGCCAGCCTGAACTACAAAGTGAGACCCTGTCTCAAAAAAAAAAAAAAGAACCATTTTTCTAGAAACTATGATCAGATATGTACATGTATATAAATAAAGTAAAAGTATGTATTTTCTGTGTATTTAGTAATTATCTTCTGTATATTCTGTATATTTGAATTTTTGTCTTTTTGCAAAAAACAGGCTATCATTTTTAATGGACTATTTTCCATGGAATATTTTAACTTCATCACATATAGTGTCACTACTTATAAATTTTCTCCCAAATTAACTACAAGGGAGTTCTCAAGATCACTTTTTTAAAAATAAAAATATATTTTCAATCTTTATATTGTTATAAAAATGCTTGTTAAATGCATGAAACTACAAATAAGAATCATAGAAAATACAATCACTTATAATCTTTAACTTAGAAATAATTTGATTACTATTTTTCATATATTTAATATATATTATTGAAAAGTATATTCTCTTAGTAGTGCATGGATTTTGTTTATGGTAGTTTATGCTAGTAGTTTATGGTAGTAAATTAATTCAGAGCTTAATCAACCTCATTATCTTAACAGAGCTTTAGTAACCATCCCAATTGTGGGAATTTCAATATTTATTTTTAGTTTTATATTAATGGAATTTAGAGCACTTCCCAGTACAGATTTTACTATTAGAATAAATATCTCAAAATCTGAAATTTATAATTATCAACATGTAGTAAATCCAACGCCATTCAAATTGTTTCATGCACAAAATTATTTCAAATATTGCTTACTTGCAGATGTATGTATTAATGTATACAAAACAAATGAATTTCATGTCCCCATGTCCCATTATATATATGCAAATATTCTAAAATGTTAAAAATACAAAAACACTTCTAGTTCTAATTATTTCAAATAAGGGTCATTCAACCTGCATAGACAATTTAACAGCTGATATCCTTGGACTCAGAGGTAATACCAAAATATATAATAGGTTCAAGTATTAATAAATCAATACAAATTTATGCCAACTAGAAAATAAAACAAAAACAAAAAAGACATAATCTTATAACCTCAAATGTGCAACTAACTCTGTTAACATATTTTGTGATTATACAATATTTATATTTTTCCACTCTTTTTTTTTTTTTTTTTTTAGACA
>PVIC010028035.1:0-23479 GCA_004025085.1 Thryonomys swinderianus
CCTGTCATCCCAGCACTCGGGAGGCAGAGACAGGAGGATTGCTGAGTTCGAAGCTTGCCTGGGCTACATAGTGAGCTCAGAGCTAGCCTGAACTACAAAGTGAGACCCTGTCTCAAAAAAAAAAAAAAAAGAAGAGGGAAGGAGAAAAGGAGAAAAATGAGAATCAAGATGAGTCATGTACACATACAAGTTCTTAATGTTAAATCTGATTGTGTTATATGTATAAAATGTACCAATAAAATCAATTAAAAAAAGAAAGTGGGTTGGTGGTAAATTCAGTGAAGATAAAAAATTATAAAGAAATAAAAATAAAATCCACTCTTAGTTCTTCTTCCTGCCAGTGTTAACTTTTTAACTGAGAATTACAGGTTAAGTATCTTCTATCTGAAATGATGAGACTGGGAAGATTTCAGATTGTGAAATATTTCCATACACTTTACTGGATGGGCACCCTTCACCTGAAAACCTGAAACTCACAATGCTTCCAAGTTCAAAGCTTTCTGAGAACTCCTAACACTCACGAGGCATCTCCTTTTCATGCTCTCCTCGTGACAGTCCACCCTCTTCCACTAGGCCCAGGCTCACTCTACAGAGGCAGTTTGTCTCTCACTCTTCACTTGGACTTTTTCAAATAAACTTTGCCACGCTAAAAAAAAAAAAAAAAAAGCTTCTGATTCAGCCAAGTATGGTAGTGCATGTCTATTATACTAGCACTTGGGGGGCTAAGGCAAAACAATCACTTTGAGTTCAAGGCCAGCCTGGGCTCCATGGTGAATTTAAAACCAGCCTAAACTACTTGGCAAAACCAAAAAAGGTTTCAGATTTTGGATTATTAGATCGGGGACACAACCTATATCATCCATCACATTCATCTCCCTCTTATAAACCTTAAAGGAAGCTTACTTTCTCCACAGAAATCAGTTGTCCATGTAGTTCAGTTCGATGAAGATGAGCAATACACCTGGACACCTCTGTGCTTGAAGACATAGTGACGATCCCATAGCATTTTGCCCCAGGACTTCGAGCATTTGTAACCACCTTTGCACTTAACACCTATTATAATGGAAATATAACTTTAAACTACACATATTTATAAACAGATGCAGCTTTTACTAACACACAAAAAGCACAAGCATGTGTATACACACACACACACACACACACTGCTATCTACTTTAAAACTTTCATAAGTGGAATGGAATCACTACAACAAAGATCACAGTTGTTTTTCCCCCAATTTATATATATTATTACCTAAACCGGCCTATTTGCATTTTTAAGAGGGCCAAGTCAACCTCAAGAACGTGTAAGATCTCATGCAAGCCACTAAAAAAACAAGTATGAAGTCCTGCCGAAGCGAGGTGCAGCTCAGGGGCAGCATGCCTGCCTGGCAGGGGGGCCTGAAGATAAACACTCAACCTGTTTCTTTTTCTTTAAAAAAGAAACTAAATCCATGGCTCATATGGGTATTAGGTGTGGAATACAAGGATTCCCAGGACCCACAGTGAGGGGAATGTACAACACCATTCCGCTTCTTCCCTCACTCTTTTCTCCCATCATGAAGGACCTAAACAACCACTCCTGCAACACTCTGAAGGGACACAAGAAGTAAATATATTTACATATCATTGTTTTGAATATAATTCATTTCAAATGCAGACATTAGAAAGATGCAAAAAAAAGTAAACAATAAGGTACCTTTCCATATTTGCCAAAGAGGTTCTTCAAATCAGCAGCTTTGGTATTAGAAGAAAGTCCACTAACCCAGATATTTTTAGTTGAGCTTCCACTGCCACCAGTACCACTTGCACTTCCTAGGACAGTGTAAATATCAGATGTTAAGTATTTTGAAATTATATAAGGTTTCTGTATCTTATTCATTAATCCAAACTATAGGGAATATAATCACAACTGTCAGTTACTTAAATCAAATTACTATTATGTTCAACAAAAATATAAATAAACACTACAACTAGAAAAGGTGTATACAATCCTCCTTAAGACATTCAAATGGTATTTTTGAACTTTGTATTATCTGAATGGCTTATTTCCCTTTAAAATGCCTTTTTACAAGGGCTGGGGATTTAACTCAGTGCTGCCACTCCTGCTTTCTAAGCACAAGGTCTTGAGTTCAATCCCTGGTGTGGAAAATAAAAATTTTTTTAAAATGCCCCATTACAAAAAAAGTTATTTCTGGGCTAGGGATGTAGCTCAGTGGTTCTGTACCTGCCTGTCAAGGGCAAGGTCCTCAGTTCAATCCCTGGTAACTCAAAAAAACAAACAAAATTTGGCGGGCATGGTGGCTCATACCTATAATCCCAGCACTCGGGAGGCAAAGGCAGATGGAGTACTGAGCTCAAGGCTTGCCTGTGCTACAGAGTGAGCTCAGGACCAGCCTGAACTACAAAGCGGGACTGTCTCAAAAGTTTATTTCCTCACAGACTCAATGGATGTATAAGATGAAACTACACTGCCCACGAGCATAAGATAACCAGAGATTTTCCAAAAGCAAAGGCAATCAGATACTGCCATCTTGTAACTTACAAGAATTTAAAATAATTTTCTGACATAAGATAAGCATCAACTCAAAATCAGGAACTAAAACTAGGAAGTAAATTTTTTTTTTTTTTGGAGACAGGGTCTTGCTTTGTAGTTCAGGCTGGCTCTGAGCTCACTATGTAGTCCAGGCAAGCCTGGAACTCAGCAATCCTCCTGTCTCTGCCTCCTGAGTGCTGGGATTACAGGCGTGAGCCACCACACCTGGCACTGTGGTATGTGGTATTGACTGCTGGTGGGCGTGAGTCTCCACGCCCAGCATTGTATGTGGTTACCTGGGATCGAACTCAGGACCTTGCGCTTGCGAGGCAGGCGCCAGAACCACTGAGCTAACCCTCCGACCCCAAGAAGTAAATTCTTATGCATTAAAATACTGTATACTGCTGGGCGTGGTGGCTCACACCTGTAATCTCAGCACTCAGGAGGCAGAGGCAGGAGGATTGCTGAGTTCGAAGCTTGCTTGGGCTACATAGTGAGCTCAGTGTCAGCCTGAGCTACAAAGCGAGACCCTGTCTCAAAAACATAAAATAAAAAAAAAAATACCGTATACTGGATGAATATATAAACAGAATTACACTCATTTAAAGAATGAAGAAAGTGAGCAGAAATTTAGCTCAGGGGTGCTGCACCTGCCTGTCAAGCATAAGGTCCTGACTTTGATCTTTATACCAAAAAAAAAAGAAGAAAGTAAACCTAAATGTTAGAGACCGATTTTCATTTTAATACTAGACACCGTAATTGTACACAAGTACTACTTATTATACACATCTTTCACTTGACAGAAAAGGACAGAGAAGCCCATGTGGACATGTACAGAGGTTACAGAGTACTATAGCTAAACCTTTCTGAAATTATAATGTAAGAAAATGAAATATCTACCAATATGTAATATAGTTGTTTAGAACACAATCAATTTCTCTAACAAATGGGTTTTATCATATTCATACCAGTTTACAAAGCATAATGATTTGATCACAGAGTTTGCTGCAATCTAACTCCACAGTAGCAAGGGCTATCCATAATTTCCAGGCTGTAAAAAACTTGAGGACCGAGGTCGCGATGTCAAAGACAATCAGGCAGCTATTCCTCTCTAGTGACAATAAGGTAATGTAATCACTGAAATAAACAGGAAAAACTATTACCTTTGTCATCTTTAGATGCTGTCTTGCTGTCTTTAGATTCCTTTGAAGAGCTATAGAGGCAAATCACCAGAAGAATATTGAAAACAAAAAACAAAAACAAAAATCGAACAGCTTGATATTGACTATATTGCAAAGTAGTACTATTAATACAAATTAACAATTCCAAAAGCCCAGATTAGGGTATTTGACCAAAGGATTCCCTTAGGATTCTTCCACTGATATTTTCCCCAAGATGCCTGAAGATCTAGATTTTCTGACAATTCTATTCAGTGGATATATGGCCATCTTCTCCAGATTTCAGGACTGGGACTTGCTTCATTTTGTGTTCTTAGAACTGATAGTTGTTCATTAACCATCATCACAAGGATTTTTAAAAATAAAACAAAAAAATTGTCAACTGGAAAAAAAAAACAAAAAGAACCAAAAAAACAAATGTATGCTGACAATTTTGACAAAGCAATCAGTAGGACACACTGCATATTATGAAGATCTTGAATTTTTTAAAAAGTAACTTATGACGGTCAAAAATATTATAGGCAGGATCATAAGACACTAAGACTGTACATGGTCTTGAAGCCACCCCCTTAATGTAGAGTGATCTTATTGAATGCTGGAATTCAGTATCGTAAAGAACTGACATAGAAAAACAAACCTCTTTGCTTGACCAGAGGCCCCAGTAGACGAGGGCCCTTTCTTCAAAGTATCCTTTTCTTTGTCTCCAGATTCTGCTTTCTTAGAACTTTCTCTGGCTTCCTTCTCGACAGGATCACCCTTCACGCAGTCTTCCTTCTTACCATCTTTATGGTTCACATTCATCTCATAATCCTTGGTTTCCTTCTCCGGGCTCTGTGCAACGACGTCCTGCCCATCTTTTGGCTTACTTGCTTCAGAATCTGTAATTTTCACATTTTTACCTGTTTCTAGGAGGTCATCACCATCAAAATCCAGAGTGATGGCATCTTCAGCCTGGATTGTGACCGAGATGTTGTCATCCTCAGCTTCTTTCACAGTCGCATTAACTTCCATCTCTTCATGAGCTGTGTGATCAGCTTCAGCTAGGTTCCCTTCTGAAGGAAGAGGTTTAGATACTTCTTGTGTACCATCACCAGAACCTGCTATATCTAAGAGGATTTAACAGGAATAAATATGGCAAAACAAGAAGTTTAAACAATTTCATACTCATAAGCTAGAATAGGACCTAGAAAATATAAAGCCAGTTATTAGCACTGATGGAAGGTTAGGGGGATAAACACAAGGGTATTAACTAACATAAACAATCCTTTACCCAGGATCACTTATTCTTCGTGGAAAAAATGAGCTCTACATACAAACATCAAACAACAATAGTGAGAAAACAGTTCCATCCTGAAGACACCAGCTCTTCATTTCTGGTTAGAAGTGAGTGACACGTGGACAATTTTGATCCTCCATGGGATGCAAATTTGTTGTGCAATGTTCATGCCATGTTGGGGTTTAACCCTTGTGACCTTCAGAGCTCCCAGAGTGACTTCCTGGCCCAGCTGAGGATTTCCTCAGTCTTCAAAGTTTTCAAGGACCCATCTTTTTCACTCTTCTACTCCCAAGAAGTCCAGGATGGTATGGAAAACTGCTACAGAAGGCTCTGAAGATGCTCCTGCTTCATAATGTCTATGACATTGGTCATTTCCAATCTTCATCCTGTCCAGTCAGTCCACAATTACCACTTTCAAAGACGTCTTGCATTCCCACAAAATTGAAGGGCCTTTCAGGTGCATGACATATGCAGTCAGTAGTTTCATTTCAGTCATCATTGGTCTCGGCTTTTCTTCTGCCTTTTTTAGACACCTGCTCCATGTCCTTTCTAGCCCAAAGTGGGATTCTTTGACTTCTGTCCAAGAACTCCACCTCTCACTGACCACATGTATTGCTACTGTTGTCCTTGTAATTGTGTTGGATGAAATAGCTCTCAAACTACTACACCTGTCAGTAGCCTGTACAACAGTTTCTCAAAGCGGCAAATGTAAGTCAGTGTTCTGGCATTCAGCACGTGTAGGACTGGCTGCCTAGGAGCCACACAGTATGACTCCAGTAAGCACATATGAGTTACTGCAGTGTTGCCCCAAGGACACAGTACACTTACCGTACGCTGTTACTTTTAAAATGAAATTAAAGTAAAAAATGGCATATCCACTACAGTAACTGATATGTACTATTCAGTTAGAACATGTGTTCAAAAGGAAATTAAAATCAATTGAAAAATAAACCAAGATGCTAACTTAATTCACTAAATTGATAAATTTGAAAAATAAATTCATTTAAAAATAAGATTTCAAATAAGGAATGCTTCATTTTTACATAATATACTTATTGTCAGCAATTTTTATACTCTACTTAGCATCAAACATACCTTTCTCATTTTCCTCTTCCTCACCATCCTGTAATTCAAAAAATAATCAAATGTAAAATGAATTTGCATAAAGCTAAGCTTTACTAATACCACTAACCCAGTCAATTTAAACTGGTGGATGTCAGTAATGTGAATTAGGACACCTATCACTAACAAATAGGACATTCTAATAAATGAGAGATACATAGCACAAGCCTAGTATAATACAATTCTAGAGAAGATCAGGCAAAGCTGCCAACAGCTACAGTGACAAACAAGTGGAACGGTTTCACGGCTCAAATTTAGTTCATAGAATTCAGATCCTGCTCATATCAAGCTGCCGATAAAGACTGACCTTGTCATTTTACATCACTCAGCTCACAGCTGCCCCTCAGCACATCAGTCAGGAAGTACCAGAAAAGCATAATCAATGGACATACACCTTTCAAGGGTAAACGTATATTCATAACCAAAAGTCAGATACAGTGTGGTACAGACCTGTAATTGGGGCCCTCAGGCGGAGGCAGAAAGATCACCTCAAGGACTGCAAAGCTAGTCTGAACAACATAGTGAGACCCTGCCTCAAAAAGACCAAAACAGCAACGACACAAAGAACAAAACAGCAAAAGAAACACATCCCAAATCACAACAACTGAAATATCTCCGCTTAAGCATAAGTATGTCAGAACAGTAACTACTAGAGCAGTTTTTTTGTTTGTTTATTTTTTTGAGGCAGTATCTCATTCTGTAGTTCAGCTGGTCTTGAATTCACTATGCATCACAGGCTGGGCTTGAACTCATAGTGATTCTCCTGCCTCAGTCTCCTGAGTGTTGAGATTACAGATGTGTACCACCATGAGAATTGCTTACTCTTTTTATCTGTTCAAAATGAATCCATGATTATCGCATGTACTGATGGCCACCCAATTTAAAAATAGTATTTGTACTACATATAAAACAAGGAACAGTCATTTAAAAGTGATTAACTTTTAAAATACTTGGTATTTTCATTTAACAGTATGCTACCTTGAAAACAGGAGAAAAGTACAAGGGGAAAAATTTTTCTGTATCATGAAAATAATGCAAAAATCACCCAAATGATAGACTATATTCTGATATATTTCCTATTTCCCAAATAACACAATAAAGAAAAAGTAGTATGTACTACAATATTTTAAAAGATGTACAGAATGTTTCAGTTTTTCTCTTTTACTGGTACTAGGGATTGAATCAAGGGCATTGCACATACTAGGCAAGTACTCTGGCACTAAACTACAGCCACAGCTCTTTTAAATTTTAAAGATTTGTATTTTTTGGAAGCCTATGTAGTCCAAGCTGGGTTGAACTCAACTATGCAGCCCAGTTTGGCCTTAAACTCTTGGCACTCATCCTGCTTCAGCCTCCTAAATGCTGGGACAGTTTTGTGCCACCAAGCTGGCAGGGAATGCTTCACATTTCTTAACCATAATTTTCAAACAAAAACTGAGCTAGGCATGGTGGCCCATACCCAACATGGAGAAGTGCTGAAGCATGAGGATCACAAGTTCAAGGCTACCCTGGGCTACACAGAGAGACCCTGTCTCAAAACACCAAAAAATAAATAAAAATGAAATAAAAACTGAGCAGCAGCAGCTTTAGGTCAGTATCAACCATTACATACAAAGCCTTAAAAGCAGTGGTCTGCAAACTTGACCACAGAGCAGAATCTGCTGCAGAGCTTGTCTCAAACGGAGAGCCTGCTGAGCACCAGCCCAGCACACACATCTAGCAAATGTCCGTGGCTGCTAATGCTAGGCTCCAGAGCACTGACACCTTCTCCCTCAGAGTGCCAGCCTCTTAGTGAGACTTACAGCAAAGTTCAATGTGAATAAGACTTCAAATGGCAGTTCTATTTTGTAACACAGCATCAGATTGACATATCAACACAATTCCTTAAACTGGCACCTATTTCACCATGTGGTCCAAACTGTGTAAGAGCAGTCACATGTAAACAATATGACTAACATGTTAAATGCCCAATCAGGAAATAAGACACTATTGTACATACTAAAGGAACATGAAAGAAACTGGAATTAAGCATAAACCACAAGCTTAGAAAATAAACAGTGTGTAACAAATAATTGGTAGCAAGGTAAATCCCATTATTACATAAGTATATTATGTCGCATGCTAGGAATTTCTTAATAAATAGCTGAACTTGAAATTTTAACCACATCTCTAATTTTCCATATTTGGGAAGGAAAGAACACTTTTATTTAGATGAAATGGTAAGCAGTGACAGTCAGGAGAGAATGTTATACTTAAATTCTGAATTTCTCTTTTCCTTTTAAATTCTTAGTTTACTATTTATCTTGAAAGGTTAAATAAATGGGCATACTTAGCTTACTTACAAAAAGAATTTTAAATGTAGTCTGAATTTCCCTTAATTTACTTTTTTTTTTTTTTTTGAGACAGGGTCTCACTTTGTAGTTCAGGCTAGCCCTGAGCTCACTATGTAGCCCAGGCAAGCCTCGAACTCAGCAGTCCTCCTGTCTCTGCCTCCCGAGGAGTGCTGGGATGACAGGCGTGAGCCACCATGCCCGGCACTGTGCTTTGTGGTGCTGATTGCTGGTTGATTGTTGGTGGGCGCATCATGCCCAGCATTGTATGTGGTTACGGGGATTGAACTCAGGACCTTGCGCTTGCGAGGCAGGTGCCGGAACCACTGAGCTAAATCTCCGGCCCCTCCCTTAATTTACTTTTCATGCTAACAGCATACTTCAACACTGAGTAGGTTTGAGAAAATAAATGTCCAAATGATCTGCTGTTTGAAAGAGTAAAACAGACTACTATGAAGTAAAAAACAAAACTGTTTCTGTTGTAGTTCATGTCAGTTAGAAATGTTATTTCTAGTAGCTACAATAATAGGTATGCTTTCTTTTAGGTATGTTAACATGACTTCTACAGTTTCCTAAGTCTCCCCACACTAAGAACCTTAAAAGCCCATAATAAAAGGGCCGGTTTGTAGGAAATGTAAGCCACTGCAATGGCAGCAAAGCATGACAATAAGCAAGGCTGGTAGGAAAATGAATCCCATCATGCAAAGGCACGCTCACATAACGGTACAGTCTGAGCAATGAACACAGCACTACTAAAGTTAAACTGAGGTCCTAAACAAGCCCCTAATTCCTTTTTTTTTTTTTTGAGACAGGGTCTCGCTTTGCAGTTCAGGCTGGCCCTGAGCTCACTATGTATAGCCCAGGCAAGCCTCAAACTCAGCAATCCTCCTGGTCTCTGCCTCCCGACTGCTGGGATTATAGACATAAGCCACCATGCCTGGCCCCTAATTCCTTTTAACAGGAAAACAAACCAAGAAATATAAGAAAGACAATGGTAAAGTTTTTCTGCATAAATTATGTGCATGCAAAGCTATCCCATCTGGTTGGAAATAATTCACTGAATACAGACTGCTTTAAAATTATCAACTTTCGCTTTTGCTTTGGAAAAAACCAAGTATTTCACATATGAAAATATGTACACACACATGCTGTTTATCTCTCTAGGAGGGATCTACAACCTGTAGTCAAGGCTAAACGACAATACAAAGTTCCTCTTCTATTTCCAATCCATGCCAGGAGAAGCAGTGACTCCTTGGAGAGAAAGTCAAGCCTAGGACATCATCTTCCACTTAACCAAACATTCACTGCACACACATCTTACTATCTCTCACTAGGCGGAGCTTGTGATACAGCAATACGGTGGTGCTAAGAACACCTCCTGTCCTTTGACATGTAAGATAAGCACGGTATTGAGGTTGACTACATAAATCTAGGTAATAATCTTAAGTTAGTAACTGCCTTTTGTCTGACAATATGCTGAAAACTCAAAGAAATACAAAATGTGTGGCACATAAGGAAGCTCTCAGTAGATATCTGTTGAGATGAATTCACTCAATAAATGCACTGGTGTCTCTGAAGGTTTAACTTTAACACTCTGTAAGTAAAACAGAACTCAGAAAACATGTACTCTTGGGGATTATTTAGACAAAATGAAAACCAGAGGATGCCTGATGAGGCCTAGATACTTACCCTGTCTTCATCAGAGATAGTTTTACTTTATGGCTGTGGTGCTGAACCTATGGCATGAATGTTACTTTTCTTTTAAGATAGAAGATATTAATGCATGAACTGTTTTTTCTAAAATAAAGTTTCAGTATTCAGGTTTAGTTTCCAATTTGGTACTTTGCGATAAGTAAGTGGGCTTTGGGTTGCAGTCTGACCACTGGTCTCTAAAAGGTCTGCCAACCATGCTTTCTGATATGACATCCATCTCTACAAACTTAGCCGAAAAAAATAGAGATGATGTACAATGTAAAATATATAAAGGGTTAAAAGTTCTCTGTGATCAGTACAGCACCCCACAGGATAGAGGTACTTAGGAAACCTTTATGGAGGACACAGAGACAAGCCTGCTTCTGAGGGTATATACAGCTCAGCCAGTCAGGGTGCTGCACACCCGTAATTCCAACATTCAGGAGAGTGAGGTAGGAAGGTCATCTTAAGTTCAATGCCAGGTGGGGCTACATGAGTGAGTCCACTGCCAGCGTGATCTTCAGGTTAATGAAACATGAGGGACAAAATTACAGAGAAAGAGAAATATACATTATGTGATCACAGAAGTCACGAAGTTCTTGAAAACCAAATGAATTTTTTTTTTTTCTTTTTGGAGACAGGGTCTCACTTTGTAGTTCAGGCTGGCCCTGAGCTCACCATGGTGCCCAGGCAAGCCCCCGCAAACTCAGCAATCCTGTCTCTGCCTCCCGAGTGCTGGGATTACAGGCGTGAGCCACCACGCCCGGCATTATGGTATGCGGTGTTGATTGTTGGTGGGCGTGAGTCTCCACGCCCAGAATTATATGTGGTTACCGGAGATCGAACTCAGGACCTTGCGCTTGCAAGGCAGGCGCCGGAACCACTGAGCTAACCCTCCGGCCCCCAAATGAAATTTTTAAAAATTAAAGCAGTAGCAAGAACATTTTAGAGAAAAAAATTCAAGTAACTGGTATCTTCAAACTTGTGAACAACAGTACAAGACACCACTAGTTGCACATGTCCTGTGTTGCAGAATCTAAGATTAATCTTTACACCAACCTAGCAAGGGATGTTGTAGAATTTCATTTTATAGACACAGAAACTAAGAAGACATGGCAAGTTACAATATTGTAATTAAACTAAAAAAAGCAGAATCTCAGTCAAATTCTACCCCAGGATAATAAACTGTCTAAATGTCTGAAGTATAAATCACGACTTTTGAAAAGGTGACTGATTAATAAAGGGATGACCAGAAACTGTTCTGGGTACCGTATCACAAAGTTTTGACTTTGGAATCAGGCAAATATCTGAAATATTTATAAATTAGGATAGAACTGCTCACTTTTTACTTTGAAATAATTATATGTTACAAATTAAATTTTTAAAGCAATATTTAAGCACTAAAAATAAATGAGCAAGGGCCAGAGATTTAGTTCAAATGGTAATGTGCCTACTTTGCAAGCACAAGGGCCCAAATTCAATCCCTGGTAACAAACACAAAAAAAACTAAAGATAAAAATAAATCAGGAAATCAACTTAAGTAATGGTGATGCAATCAAACAGCAGAACTAATCTAAAATGAGGGAGAAGATGTAACTCAGTGGTACACACTTGGCTAAAACTCTCATTTTAAATAAAAATACTGTACTTTGTTCAGCCATTTATTCATCCTGGGAGGAGAGCATCTTTATGACAAATACCCCTGGAAGAAAAAGTCCTAAATCTTCAGTAATCACATTGGCAAGTGGTGATATCATCCTAAGACCACTGGATGTGTACACACACTGTGAGAGAAAAGGAATCATTAACTTGGAAGTATTCACACCAAACTAAAAACTGATGCATTTTTTTTTCTTTTCTTTTTTTTTTTTTTGAGACAGGGTCTTACTATGTAGTTCAGGGCAGACTTGAACTCACTATGTGTCCAACGCTGGCATCAAGATAGCAGCAATCCTCCTGTCTCCACCTCTGAAGTGCCAGGATTATAGGCCACATCACCATGCCTGGCTAAAAACTGAATTTCTCTTACAGAACAAACAAACAAAACAAAAAACCACCAATCCATTCTCTTGCTCTGTATTTTGAAAGGCCTAAAAACAATGAGCTCAGTAGCAATAACACTGCTATCACTCAGATGGTTGTCCTGAAGACCACTAATCACTAAAAGAAATGGCTAATACAGGCTAGAGCAGGAAACGGAGACATCTTTACATACCAGAATTCAAGGAATAGTCTATGATATTGAAAAGACTCAAGAACCAACCTGAAAGAGGGCGTCATTAACTAAAGATAGGACAATCTGAGCATTAAGAATAGCAATGGACAATAAATTAAATGAAGTTCACAATAAATACACACAACCCATGAGTTCAGAGTGAAACTAGGAGGGGAAAGAATTAAAAACTCAATTACTCTTGGAGATGTTAGTGAACCAACTCATGAAAATTTAGTATTAAAGCAAAGAATCAAACATACATCCTTGCTTTCCTTTGTGGTTTTTTGTTTTGTTTTGAGATAGTAATCCAACCTGTTCTCAGACTCACAATCCTCCTGCCTCAGCTTCCCTAGAGCTGGGATTATAGACATGTGCCACTATTTCTGGCTGTGGCTTTCTTTTATTACTGATACTACTTGGTAACAAAAAGACAAGAGGGAAGTTTTACTTGTAGAAACATTCTGGCTAATGAAAATAAGAATATACCCCTTTGACCCTCAACACAGCACAGATTATCAGTGCATCTTCACAACACACGATGTGAATCCAAACCAAAGAATGTAATACTACCTAGGAAGTGGCTGCATGGAGTCTAGTCCTGAGCTGCACAGGAAGCCTGTGGATCCGTAGCAAGCAGGGGAATGTGTGGAAAGGCACTGTGATCAGTGGGGATTAGCAAACTGCACCAGATGCCTGCTTTTAGAAATGTATTTTTCTGGCAAACAGCCATACCCACTCATATACGTATTCAGTGGCTGCTTTCACACTATGGTGGCAGAGCTGAGTAGTTGCAAAAAGAGACCAGATGGCCCACAAAGGCTAAAGCATTTACTGTCTGGCTCTTTAAGTAAAACTTTGCCAACCTCTACCCAACAGGATGAACAATAAGTTTTTCAACACATAAATCAGAGGGAGAAAATAAACTAGAGAGGAAAATCCACAGATACATTTCAATAAATCACAATATATAAATTGTAACTGGATTGAAACAACTTATAAAGGAAAAGTAGGGCCGCAGGGTTAGCTCAGTGGTTCCGGTGCCTGCCTCGCAAGCGCAAGGTCCTGAGTTCGATCCCCGGAAACCACATACAATGCCAGGCGTGGAGACTCACGCCCACCAACAATCAATACCACATAGCACAGTGCTGGGCGTGGTGGCTCATGCCTGTAATCCCAGCACTCCAGAGGCAGAGACGGAGGATTGCTGAGTTCCAAGCTTGCCTGGGCTACATAGTGAGCTCAGGGCCAGCCCAAACTACAAAGCGAAACACTGTCTCAAAGACACAAAAACTCAACCAAAAGTCACAGATGACTGAACATTTAAAAAACTCTAATCTAAAGATATTAACATTTTATATTAACAGTAATCAAGTAAGAAATCTTGAGCTGAGATATACTCTAATTTACAGATATACTCTTAATTTTTCCAGGGAAATACGTGTAAAGTTGTTTCAAAATACTGTGGCCCTCGATGTAACCTAGAAAGGTGATTGCTAGAAGAATATGAAGGGTTCAATTCCACTCTTTACAAATCAGTAATCTAGAGAAGTACTCTCCCTATCTGTAGTCTTCCTTACCAATGAGAACAAGAATCAGTGCACTTGGGGACAGGAAGGGTGACAGGTCTGCACATTGTAACAGTCCTAGTATTTCCCTCCTGAACATCTGCAATGATCAGAAACATTTCTTTCAGAAATGTCACTTCTCACTACCACAAACAGCAGGGAAACCCTTACAGACACCTGTGAGCCACCAGCATAAAGGCAGGAGAGAGGGGGGAGGGCCAGAGATGGCCATCAACACAGCCATGGACATGAGCCACAGGCACTCTACTCTCCTAGCAGACACTACAGTGCAGAAAACAGTCCTAGTCACTAGTTTTACTAAAACTCATAAATGAGGACACTTCTGTTTCAAAGTACACCATTTAAATAAGGGGTTCCTGAGAACAAAAATAAAGGACAAAGAACACTATAAATTTTGACTGGGCACATGGCTGACACTGTAATCCCAGCACTTGCCCAGTTAACGCAGGAAGACTGCACTGAGTTTGAGGACTGCAGTGAGTTTGAGCCCAGGACAGAGTGAGACCCTGTCTCAAACAAGAACAACTACACCCGCAAATTTTGAGTTGTAAAAGTCTGTTTATAGCATCTTTAAATCATATTTTAAAATATTCACTACTGGGCCAGGGATGTCGCTCAGTGATGCTGCGCTTGCCTGGCAAGTACAAAGTCCTAAATTTGATCCCTAGTACCAAAAAATTAAAATAAAATTCTCTATTAATATCACATATACCAAATAAACTAACAGACTGTAATGCACTCAATCACTTTTATTCTAAATTCAGCCTAATGTTAATATTAAAAGCAGTTTAAATAAAGCTTTGAAGCACTCAGCTGAGGCAGGAGGATCACCCTGAATTTAAGACCAGCTAAATGAGACTGTCTCAAAAAAATAAAAATTTAAAAAATTAAAAGGAAAGCAAATAAAACTTTGAGAAATAATTTAAAAAACAGCTTTGCTATTTTAAAATTATCAAATTATACAGAGTACCAAGATAACAAGACAATGACGTCTTTAAAGACTACTGGTTTATAAGGACAGATGTTTAACTGAAAATGACAGGAAGCTCATAACTTCCAATTACCTTTCTGCCAACAGAAATTTCAGCTGCCAATAGTTTAAATGTTTGCATATAACACAAAAGTAACTCAGTATTGAACTTAAGGAAGTTCTATGAAATCATAATCATAAAGCTGAAGTGAGATTCCTTTTCTAAGTGATCCCTTCCACCCACGACATCAAACCTGAAGGACTGAATGTAAACTTACTTGGGCTGTTAGAAAGGTATCATCTTCACCTTCTTGCACGTCAACGTCCTAAGTAAAAGGGTATATAATAGCTTTGCTTTACAAAACATCTAGAAAACATGAGAATGTTTTTTATGTTTATACCTGATTATCATTTGCCTCGTATTTTGATTCTGTAGGTACCAAATCAATGCTCAGGAATTCAGACTATATTTAGGTCAACATAAAAAATTGTCACACTGCCACAGAATCAGAAAACTCTGGAGCCCCTTGATTGTTAGGGTAGATCGAAAGAGTTTTAAGCAGGCATTTCAATAGCACTGACTTTCCTAACTCTGAGTTTAAGATGTGCTAACATATTTCAAGGAAGAACAAATGCTGTTTCAAAGAGCATATTTGAATAACTGCTTTAAAATTAAATTTTCATAAGTAATTTCCCACCCTTGATAATAAACTAAAAAATACAGATTAAAGTGACTTTTTATATTTTCTAAAATAGCGAGGGGCCTACCACCTAATAATGCTGCAAGATCAGAGTGAAACTGCTACAGTAATTCACAGCATAGGAAAAAAAACCCTAAATTTTCAAAATTACAGCAATGGCTATTAGATACACAGAGAGCAGTTGAATAAATTATGGTATGTGTAACACATGAATTATGAGATCTTTACTACATGTGAAAGTAGAAGACAGTGATAAGCAACTTATAGTATAATTACCATAAAAATATACACATGGGAAATAAGCAAAACTTTTTAAATGTCATTTTAGGTGGTAGAGTTCTGAGTAATTTATAGGCAACTTTAAACAATTTTTTTTAATTCTGCGATTTCCAAATTGAACTAAAAAAAATTCTTTATAATTTAAAACTTAATTTATCTGTCATGTTTTAACAAAACTGGCTAAAGACCTGACTTTCGATGTCCTCTTTTTCTACATCTTCTATTGCTTCTGCCTCTATTAATTCATGAGTTCTCTTGTTCTCTTCAGCAGAAAGTAACTCCTTGGAATGTGCATTTTCTTCTTCATTTTCACCAAATTCTTCAGAATCCTTTACTCCGTCACTTTCATCTTGTTCATGTGCCTCTTGATTCTCCAATTCACAGTCCTTTTAATGGTAAGAAAATTTGGTACAACTAGAGGCAATAGTGTAGGCTATCCACCAAACTTTTTTGGTAACTTACATCTCTAATGTATCAAATCTGATTGTATTATGATATACAAAAGTTAGAACTACATCATCTTACCATACATATGAGTCTGATGCCCGTATCAGCAAAGTGTGAGTCTGAACTCTCAAATCTCTCACATTAAAAGGCATGCTAACTGAGCTGCTATTAGAAATAAACTTTTGGGCCAGAGATTTAGCTCAGTGGTTCCAGCGCCTGCCTCGCAAGCTGAAGGTCCCCGGTAACCACATATAATGCTGGGTGTGGTGACTCACGCCCACCAGCAATTAATACCACATACCACAGTGCCTGGAGTAGTAGCTCGCACCTGTAATCCCAGCACTCGGGAGGCAGAGGCAGGAGGATTGCTGAGTTTGAGGCTTGCCTGGGCTCCATAGTGAGCTCAGGGCCAGCCTGAACTACAAAGTGAGACACTGTCTCAAAAATATATATATAAAAAAATTTAAAAAAAACTTTTAAGTCCCAGTTAATTAATATTTACTAAACCAATATTTACCAGTCTTTATCTTAGTAGCTCTCCAGAAGACCTGATCTCAAAGAAACAATTCAGTTTCTCCATGTAATACAGTTTAATTTAACTTTAAAGTCCTAGAAGTGTTCTTGAGAAAAATATACAAATCTACTTTAAATGTATTTGTTTTGTCTTTGTGCCGCAAAGCAAATGAGACAGGAAGCAGGTGGGAACCAGCTCTCTGAAGGAAGGTCTGTGTGCCCTTCCAAGTCAGTGAATGTATGATAACTCCACTACAAACATATGCAGCAAGCTGCTTAGTTTCCTGACTGTAGTGAAAGAGTTAAAACTAATGAACAATTCCTTCACTCTTCTCACAGAAAGCCTAGGTTGTAGCAGTTTTAAGAACAGGGTTCTGGATTTAGAAGGGTGAAGTACAGGGGCAGGACTATTAACCATTGACAGCTGCACTCTGCGAGGGAGGCAGAGAGAAGGAAAGTGGCTGCTTCAGGGGTGGCACACTGGGAAACCAGGGGCTCTGGTCTGACCACTCCCACCACAGGAGAGTGAGGTAGCAAGTAACTACACAGTGGGAGGAGCAAAAAAGATCAAAGAGAATTGCTGAATTTCACCTATATTCAGTTGCCAACTATGGTCCGTCTTTTCACTTATCTACAGAAACAATTTTATTTTATTTTTTGTGGTAACGGGGATTCAACTTGGGCCCTTCCGTGTCCAAGGTTGGCACAGTACCACTTGAGCTAAATCCCCAGCCCAAGAAACAATGTTTATACTAGTCAAATATTTAGGCACTAGGTGATACTCCTCACTATTGCATAAATTCTCAAATTACAGGAAAAAAAATAAACTTGCCTGGTTTCTATCAAATACATATGTGGATACTTTCACAATGAAAATAAGTAAACTATAATATAAGAAATTATATATTCAAGTAATAGCTTTTTAAAAGTTTGCTCTTTGTTTTCCTAGGCATTGGTTTTTGTTTTGATTTTTGGGATTTGTTTTGGGGGGGTACCAGGGATCAAACTCAGGACCTGTGCTTTTGAGGCAGGCAGATAGGCCCAACCACTAAGCTAAATCCCCAGCCCCAGTTTTGTTTATTTTTTTTTGAGACAGGATCTCACTACGTAGTCCAGGCTGGCTGTGAATTCACTATGTAACCCAGGCTGGCCTCGGACTCACAGCAATCCTCCTGTCTCCCCCAGTCTCCCAAAATGCTGGGATTACAGGCATGCACCACCTCACCTGGCCCACATTTGTTGAGCAATAACAAAAAGCACCCTTTGTGGCACATATGTGAGACAGTAATAGCATTCTTTGGAAAGATGTGTAAGTCTCCTTTTAACACTTAAAATGAGTAGCATTCTTATGAAGTGAAAAACTCAGACATCTGAAGATTAAAACATTTTTACAAAGTCACAATGTTTTCCCAATGTGCAGATAATTTCTGCTTAACCCTATACTTACGAGTAAAGACAACTGTAGAGAATAAAATGGAGGAACAGACTTAATGTGAGATATGCCACAGGATAACCAACATACCAAAATCCAAGAGCTCTTAGAAGCTAACCCAAAGCGAATTGCAGGCATATAATCATTAATTTTAACAGATCGTTGTCTAAAATTATCTGCTTTCAAGGTTAGCTCCTCAACTAAATGCTCCTTTCTCTCCACACCTGGCCCCAATTAAAGGTGCAGGGTGAGCTCTGTGGTGTGGCCGGGTGTGGTGGTGGCCAGGTGTGCAGAACAAGGAAGCGGGGACAAGGAGACTTCCTGGTGGAGCCCACAAGCTCCCAGAGCCATCGTGACAGCACAGTCCAAGTGTGCACAGAGAACAACATAGGGGTGTAAAATGCACACGATTTGAGGAATAATCTTCCTTAAGGAATACATGCAACTGCCACATCATTTAAGACATAATAAAGAATAAATTTTATTACAGTAAGAACCAACTATAATTAGAAGTAACTTGTTTATATTTACACTACTCAAAACTACCAAACATTACACACTAGTTTTCTGACTGGTCATTTCTGGTTTGCTGCTTTCTCAGCCAAAAAAAATTTTAAAAATAAATAAAACCAACCTGGAATAGCTATCTTTTATGATTTTAAGAAACAGAGTCTCACTATGTAGTCCAGGCTATCTCTGAACTCACTCAGTATTCCAGACTGACCTCACACTTGCAGCAATCCTCCTACCTCAGCCTCCCAAGGGCTGGAATTATAGGCATGAGCCACATGCCTGGAGGGTTTAGCTACTTTAAAAGAGCAAAACAAGTCTGTTTGATCTAGAATCAGATAACAGTAATTTTCCATTTTAAAGTCTTACACTATGAGTCCTATATATTATGCACAAGTATTAAATGTAATGAGCACATAAAAAAATTAATATCCTTCACAATATCACCCTGTCCAACAACTAAAGCTTCAACTATCTGTAGCTGTTCCCCTGGCCATTTTGTCTCAGATTTTAAAGGCCTGAACGACAATTTTTAGCTTTATGCTTTATGTCTCTTATAACTAAAGAAAAAATCATTTACTAGATTTCTCAGTAATCAAAGTTAATGAAGTCCAACAGTGTTATCTAAATCTCTAGTTTTAACCTTTCCTATTTCAGTGTAGTCAAGGTAAGGAAAAGAAACTAGTGCAAAACAGTAGGCCTAACCATCTTGATCTGAGTAATTAACACTTTACCTTGACAAAAGCATCATCTTCCACAGAAGCGTCTCCACTCAACTCATCCACTTCTTGTTTTTTACCTGCGAAAGAAGGAAAATGGGCTAACAACCAATATTTAAATATTTTAAGAGCAAAAAGCATTTCAAGTTTACAGAGATACCACTCTCCACTCCCAAATTATCTAATGCCAGCTGTTTGTAAACCTCCTGGTCATGGCTATATAAACACATGACACAACTTTATTAACAACCATGCTGTCTCACATGCCACCAGAATGCCTATGTATGGACCCACCACCCCAAAAGACTACGTACAAGTGGTACTTCTTTCTCTACATCACTCTAATTCTGTCTGCAGTACTCTCAAAAACAGCAGTACCTTTCCAAGCAACTCACTGCCTGTGAAGCCAGAGCCCTGAGAGGAAAGCCCAGGTGCACAGTAAGCTTCCTTACTCTCCTCCTTGGCCCTAAGGTCCATCACTGGCCACACTGGGCCCTGCACTGGATCCAGGCCTTCCCACCTTCCAGTGTGGGAAATCGAATTCTTAAATACAATGGAAGTAGAACTTAGGACCTTTACACTGAGCTACTTCACTAACTCACTTAACTTTCCAGGCTGAGTTCAAACTTGGAACTGTCTTGCCGCATGGTCCCTGAGTGCTAGGATAACTGGAAGCCTCAAGCCACCCACACCCCTGGCTGAGAGGTTTTTATACTACTCTTCTACCCTACCCCCACCCCAAGGGCAGTCCTTTAACATGTCTGATTTAAATAAATTGAAATTACTTCTGAATTTACTTATACTCTACTCAAAGTGTGTACTTTAACTCTATCTTTCTAGGCTTCTAAAAAACAAATGAAGGAAAACCTGTTAAAATCTTCCAAATGGACTAGACTTGCATCTTCAAAATTTCTGCAAACTGGGGTAACCTTAAGAACACTATTCACATTTTAAAGAGTTTTCCCCAGAACAGAGGCTAAAAAATGTGTCTTCAATCTAGCCCCCGAAAATTTGTAATGTGACATCAGGATGTTTGTGTAATGTGGCTTAGTAGCAAAGTTTGCCTACCATGCACAAGGCTATAGGTTTCAACCCTAGTACTGTTAAAAAAAAAAAAAAACCAAACCTATAAATGGGCCAGAAATGCTATTAAAAAAAAAAAAAAGCATAGCTGCTAGAAAACTATCTGAAATTTTTAAAAAGGACTTTTTCATTTCTTTTTCAAATGTGAATGTTCTTTCCGGTGGCCAACTAATGAACTAACACAGTTTCTACCTGGGCCCCACCCTCAGCGACCCCCCCACAGCAGGTTTAAGTGCTATGTAAATGTTTAAAAGAAAATTTACGAGCTGCCCTCCTATCCCTAGGTGCCTCAGCAGGCTCCCTTCACCTATTCCCAACTCGTGGCCCTGCCCAGCAAGGAGTAATAAAAGGGAAACAAGACACGACTAGTGCTTCGAGGCTTGTGAAAAATAAGACTGGGAAAGTGAGTTTTCTTTTACTCAAGTAGCAACTAACAGCTAGTGAGGATCAAGAGAAGTAAAGTGTGGAGCTGTGTGTGGCATAAATTTCTTACTTAGAATGTTGGTGTTTAAATTAAAGAGAAAATATAAATGTTTTAGTATACCATGCCCTAATTTTACAGTTACTGTCATTCTCTTTACCATCAAATTCAATTTGTAGATGAGAATTTTGCACAACAAAAATCTATGGGCCATGGATTTAGTACAGTGGTTCTGGCTCCTGCCCCTTACGTGTAAGGTCATTTGAGCTCTATCTTTGGTACCCCCCCCCCAAAAAAAAGCCTGAAACAGGAAAGTAGTGTAAGGGCAATGGGAGGAGGTAGATGGATAGATGGATAAATGGCCCTTTCCTGAGAAAATGTACTGGAGGAAAAAGAGCTCATTAAATTCTGATATCACTTTACAGAACAAGTTCAACATTTCTAAAATCTTAAAGATGCCAGTTTCTGGAAAAAATACAGTTTCTGAAAATCTCTTGAGCTCTTCTGTCAACAAACACGCCACTGGATAACCTATAGAGCACAGCTTCAGGGAGAACTCCTTTAACTCATTAACAAATGCTGAATTCACTACTAATAATTAAGAATGCACTTTTTTTATTTTTAAAGACGCAACTCACTTATCAACCCATGGTACACAGAGCAGATTACCACAATTTTAAAAAAAGAAAATAAGTCCAAGAGGTTAAACAGTGTGCCTCCAACTAACAAATCCCACTGAAAGAAACGGAGGAGTGCTGGCCCGAGGCAGCCCTAACCTGCTGGGGCTCTCAGACACAGAGCTGCTTTTCAATACTCTCCTGATGGGCCAGTGAGGCCTGGCTCACATCTGCCACTTCTAAAGCTCCTTTACCTCACATACGCTCATACTGAAACTGGGGGGAAATCTGCATGTATATCAAGAACACTGTATTTATATAGGACATTTTATCCTGTTTATATTTATATATATGAAGATAATATTCCATGAAATTGACATAAGTACATTCACATCATCACGGACTTATGTGAGGTATATATTTAACACAAATGCTTACCTATTGGCTTCCTTACATTTTACCAACCCACAAACACATGACTTTATTTGCACTAATTTCCATAGCACTTCCTACCCCATCATAAAAACATGTGATTTGAGAGCTGGGAATTTAGCTCAAGTGATACTTGGGCCCACCTCGGAAGCACAAGGGCCTGAGTTCAATCCCTGGTAACACACACACATACACACACACAAAGTGGTTTGAGAAGAAAAGGAGTTTAAAACACTGATATATTTATATTAAGAAAAAAAAAACCTGGACGCCAAGATCTCAATTCTACTTCTAAATTTTTTCCACTACATCTTACACAATACTTAAGACATTGTTCCTGTAAGAAGTGGTTAACTGAAGGAGTTCAGAGGCATCTTCACAATGACAGCCCTCACTACCAGCACTGCATATGCTCTGCACACTCCATTACTGTATTTACAGGAAAGACAGATCAGACCTTGGCAACAAGAATTACCAACAGTCAATACTTCTGCTTAAGTGGCTTCAAGGTCCCAGGTTCTAGGAACACTTTCCATATATTAATGTGTATACTCTATCCTCATAACTACTCTGAAACAAACAACTGAGGCAAAATGCTTATCAAGGAGGTCACAAACCTGATAAATTTATACCAGTGCCTCTTTTCACTCCTGGAAACCCGTAGATCTTAGAGGAGGTCAGGAAATCAGCTGCTTAAATATTATCCATCTTGCTGTAAATACAGGCTTCAAAAGCCACACCTTCAAAATTTGAAAGCACAGGACTCCAAAGAGACTGAGTAACCACCCCCAAGGTGCACAGGCAATGAGAGGCAGAGGAAGGAAAGGTTGAACAGCATACCTCAGCCAGCTGTTCCACATACTGTGTATTCTGTCTACAGTTCCTATAACAGGAAATCATGTGATATCACTGGCAAATAAACTTAAAATCCACAAGGGTAAGATTTTCATACATTACAGTTTTGAAACTGGACTAATAACCTGAAAGGCACACAATGTTTAAGAAAACTAATTTGCTCAGGCATGGGAGGGCTATGCACACCTGGCTATGCATAACCCAGCTACTTGGGAGGCTGAGGGATCACATTAGAGGTGAGGCTGGGCCATCTAGTGAGACAGTTTCACAAGAAAAGAGGGTAGGTTGGCTGGAGATTTAGCTCAGTGGTTCCAGCGCCTGCCTTGCAAGCACAAGGTCCTGAGTTCGATCCCCTGTAACTACATACAATGCTGAGCGTGGTGACTCATGCCCACCAGCCATCAATAACACATACCACAGTGCTGGGTGTGGTGGCTCACACCTGTCATCCCAGCACTCAGGAGGCAGAGACAGGAGGATTGCTGAGTTCGAGGCTTGCCTGGGCTACATAGTGAGCTGGGGGGCCAGCCTGAACTACAAAGCAAGACCCTGTCTCAGAAAAGAAG
>PVIC010028036.1:0-23480 GCA_004025085.1 Thryonomys swinderianus
AATCCTCCTGTCTCTACCTCCCGAGTGCTGGGATTACAGGTGTGAGCCACCACGCCCGGCACTGTGGTATGTGGTATTGATGGCTGGTGGGCATGAATCGCCATGCCCAGCATTCTGTGTGGTCACCGGATCGAATTCAGGACCTTGCACTTGCAAGGCAAGCGCCAGAACCACTGAGCTAAATCTCTGGCCCAAAATTTTACTCCTTTTCTGTGGGCTGCTGCAACTAGGCGACAGCTTGGGCTCTTTCTAGACTGAAGCAGGAGGGCCTCCCCAAGCCCTACTCATAGCTTGGTGAAAGGCCTCTCCAGGGCCAGCTTCCCAGGTACATGACTGTAAAGCTGTATGCCACATTCCCCTGCATGTGGTTTAGCGTCCTGGTGCCATTGTCTTGAAACTCATAATACTTTCTGAACAGGGGCCTGTATCGGGTTCCTCTTGCACTGGGTCTGCAGATTCCGTGGCTCCTCCAGGTCCCTTTGCTAAGCTCACCTCATCACACTGGCGGAAGTGCCATCTGCTTCCTGCCAGGTCCACTTTACCTCCAGCAAATGGAGTCCCATGGCGGCACAGTAACTCATCCAAGTCTATACAACTAGTAAGTGGCAGAATTGGGGTTTGCACCTGGGACTTCCAGCTCCACAGCCTATGTTCCCCTGAGTTCCAGTTGTTGACCGTGCTGGAAACCTGCAGTGGTTTGCAAAGATCCTGCTTGATTTTCCTTTGATGGCTAAGTCATGAGGGCCTCTAGTTCTTCCTTCATAATTTGGGTTGTTTTCCGGGCTGTCCTGGCCCGGCCCAGTTCAGAGCCCCCGCTGGGCAGCATCAGGAAAGCAGCTGCCCTGACTTAGGGGTGGAGAGGCCTTACCTTCCCTTGTCCCCTGAGTGTTCCTCTCCAGCTCTCTGCCTTCCACCTGCTGCTCTGTGTAGAGACCCCTCCTCCTGGGCTTCAGCCCTGAGGCTCCAGCCCTGACATGACAGATGACAAAAGACAACTTGGAAGGGGCTTAATGCTTTTACCAGCTGCCTCTAATTTTATTTTGAAGGGAAGGAGAAGCAAAGGGGCACGAAGTACAGGAGCCATTTCCCCTGCTGGCGACAAGCTGGGAATCAAGATAAATAGAGGATCCTTTCAGGGCTCTGTCCACAAGCTTGGCTTTGCTGGCAGACAGGCTCCTGTGGAGCCCCTGCCTGGGGGCCCTGGGCAGGCTGCGGAAGCAGGGCCCTGGGCAGCGGCTGACCTGCTGTTACTGGAGGCTTGCAGTCGGGAGGCTGTCTTGCTCCTTTCTGCCTTGCATCCTGGCCTAGCTGGCTGACATAGCCCCTTTGGAGAGCACAGAGACTAGGAGGTCAGCAAGTAGGGCGTCAATTCTGAGTTTGGACAAACCCAGGTTCACCTGCTTCTTCACCAGCTCTGTCTGTACAATGCTAGGTCAAACCTGAAGCTCCTTCAGCCCAGCTGGAAGGCGTGTGTGCCACTTCCTAGCCCAGTGACCTTGAGCACGCTCCTTGACCTCTTATTTTCCTCCTCAGGGACGCGGAGAAAGCCACGCTGATTCTCAACCTACGTGTGAGCCTCGGAGTTCTTGCAGATAAAAGTGTCTTGCCCCAGATCTGGCTCACTTTAAGGATTCCAAATAAGATTCTTGCTATTATTATTTGGCAAGGGACAGTAGGTGTGAGATAGCTTGGCGAGAGGAAGGTCTAGGGGAAATGGTGTCTAAGTCTAAATCCCCAGAACCAAGGGCAGTGGGAGTGGGAAACCCCGTGGTGCCCCTGCCCACAGCAGGCAGTTCATAGAGAAGCCCACGGGAACTTCGGCAACGCTAACTTCCAGCTTCAGGTTCGCAGCTCCATGGGGGACCCTGCACTCCTTCCTCCCTCGTTATTTAAAGGCGGAGGGGTGTGTAAATCAACCAAAATAATTCACCAGAATCATTAGCGACTCCAAGGCAGTATCTTTTACCGGCAGCATTAAATTAAAAACAGTGCAAAACTGCGGCTTTTTAAAACACATCAGTTCAGCTTCCTCCCTCCTGCCTGCTGTAATCCAAAACTGCTGGGATCTAATGAAATGAAATTAGCATCTCCAGTCTCCCTCTGGCTACTGGTTACACAAAAACATCTTGTGATGGAGAGCAGAAGGAAAGAGGTTGGCAGAACTTCGAACAGCCCTCCCTCCAGTCCCACCCCTTGCCCTCTGCCCTGACCTGCTCCCTGCCTGCCTTTCCTAGCTGCTGGTGATGCAGGGATGGAGGATGTAGGGAGGCCGACTGGAGAACCGGCTGTTTGGTCCTTCCTCTCTGCCTCAGCAGGGCCAGCAGGGCGGGCTGAGCGCAGAGGAGCTCGTGGGACCCAGCTGTGCCGTGGTTTCCCGTGACAACTGCACCCAAAGAAGACCAGAAGACTGTTTGGATCCAAACCCATCTCACCACCCCGCCAAGCTCCTGGGTTCTCTCACCTGGTGTGAGGACACTCAGTTTCCAGTTCTTTTTCTCCTTCATTTGCCCTGTCTTTCAAACTCCTGGCCTCATCCCCCAGGCAGTTCCTAGGGGGTTTTGGGGGGTCTCCTGGGGGGAGTTGTGGCCTTTGGGGAGGGACTGCCCATGCTGTGCAGCCTGTTGCCCCTGCTGCAGACAAGCCTGGCTTTGCTGAGGGAGGGTGTCCTCAGACAGTCAAGTCCTCACGGCCTGTCTTGTTGGAGAGGTGTGACTGCCACCCCGCGGTTTGCTCTGTCCCCCAAGGCTGAGCTTGTGCCCTACCTGGTGCACCCCTGTTATTATGCCTGTGATGTCTGCCTACCCTATTAAAGCCCACTCAAGGCACAGTGGTGAAGTGCTTGCCTAGCATGCTTGAGGCCCTGGGTTCAACCCCCACCCCTGCAAAACAAAAACAAGAACTAATCCTACTTGGAGTGAGAAGTATGGTGATGGGAACCTGGCATTGCCCCCAGGAAGAAGCATAGCTGATGCTCAGAGAGGAGCTACTCAGGTGAGGCTGAAAAGTAGCAGCTTTTCCTGCCTCCCCAGCCATGTTCTCTGAAACTTTAAAGTTTCTCTCTCTTTCATTCATTCATCCATCTGTGCTTTGAATCTATCACTGGGCCCCTTCTGATGTATCTGTAGCTAGGGGGGACAGTTCCATGTGTGATGATGTCCCCCAACATGAGCACATTCTGAGCCCCTGTCCTGCTTTCTCCAAAGTAGGAGGAGTGTCTCTGCCAGTGCTAGTGGGAGGGAAAGAAGATGTAGACCCCAACACTGGGGTATCTGTGGGAAATGCCTGCCTGGTCATTTAGTGGAACAGTCCTGAGGCACATAGCCAACCTGGCTCTGCAGCAGGTCCTATACCATTGAGCCCAAGAAGCTAGGTCTTGTCTTCTCCCTTCTCCCTTCCCTGCCCCTCATGTCTGCTTTCTGAGGTCACTTCCTCTCTTGCTTTCCTCAGTGCTGGGACAAAATATCTAAAGTTGAAGAAGGAAAGGTTTAGTTAGCTCACAGTTTGTAGACTTTTTAGTCAGCTGGCTCTGAGGCTGGGTGACATAGCAAACAGGCATCATAGAGGAGAAATAGTTCATGGCTTGTCAAGCAGAAGGCAGTGAACAGCAAGCAGCATTCAGCAAGCCAGGCTACGAGCCTTTTGGGTGGTTCTACCCACACCCAAGATGAGGTTTCTATTTTCAGTTAACCCATTCAGTCACACCCAGAATTACGCTAATTTCAACTAGTGGGGTAATTTAGTACCACAGACTAGTATCCCAGTATGACATGCCCTCAATCCAGCAAACTCAGAAAAAAAACCCACCTGAGAGTATGTAAGGTTTTAGGGGGACACATCTAGAAACAAAGCATAACACTTCCCAAATAAACTTACCTTGGCCAAATTCTCACTCCAGCTCTGCTTTCAGGGAAACTGAAAGACAGTACAGTACCATGGCTAGTCGGCTTCCCATTACTGTAACAAAATACTGGAGTTAATTAACTTATAGTGAAGAAAAGTTTCTGGTTTCAGTCCATTGTCAACAAACCCTATTGCTCTGGGCTTGTGGCAGCACAGGGTAGCATGGGCAGAGTCTCTGGCAGAGGAAACGCCTCACCTGGGGGATTTAGGAAGTGAAGAGAGAGAAAGGGCCTGGCTGCCCAGCATTCCTTTTATGGGCACCCCCAGTGATTCAACTTACTCCAAAGGAGCTCCACATTCTAAAGGCCCTACCACCTCCCAGTAGCACTGGGGACTGGTGGTCACACCTTTATCACTGAGCCTTTGAGGGACATTAAAGATCCAAAGTATAGCAAATCACTACAGCTCATCTGGAAGGCAGAGAGAGAGAGAGAGAGAGAGAGAGAGAGAGAGAGAGAGAGAGAGAGAGAGAGAGAGGATTCCACATTTTCTGTAGGAAGAGGAGACCAAGCACCGTCTCCCTGCACTGGTGCCATCCCAACTTTGCCTTGCATGGACAGAGCACACAGCTCAGCTGGACACCTTTCTGCTCATGTGGACAGGGCAGGACACCAGCACCCCTCAGCTCTCATCTCCCTTGTCTGTGTCTGTCTGGAAGCAAGAGAGCGGGGCTTCTTTGGGGAGGTGGGGAGGGCCAGGAATGGAGTCCACCACTAGGGAGAGCAGAGCTTCTTATGCTGCAGGGTGGGGTCACCAGGCTGGGGTTAGGACACTGTGCACAAACTCTGAATTGGCTTCAGAAGCTCAGCTGACTTTGGGGAGTCACAGGAGTAGCTGGCGAAACAGGGTAAATCTCGAAATTGGAGACCCCCAGGTAGGGGTCACTTGCCTGCCAGAGTGACCAGACCATGACAAGTCCCTTTGTCTTATCTGTCTGGGCATGTGTGACTGAGCCTGATACAGTGCTTTGTAGGTGACAGGTACTGAAATCAGATGGATGGAAATGGGCATAGACTCCCCCCAATTAAAGCCAGGAAATATTCCTAATGGTCACTCCCAAGCTATTCATTAGGTCCCTTCCTTAGAGAAATGAGCCAAATTCCGGTGCTTCTTGGGGGGTCATTAAGCACAGAGAGGAGGGAGAGGGAGAATGACAGCTGGCTTTGGCTGGGCTCTCCATACCTGTCCCAGATTATGTCCTGCCTGCACCCCCAGCTCTGGCTCTGCAGCTCTCTGTTCAGCCCCTCTCCAAACAAGAATCCTTCTTCAGCCGTGCTCCCCCCTCCCCAGTCCAGATCTGCCCAGAGGCCCGAATGGCAACCATATGTTTAAGATGCTTGATTGCCACTGCTGTGAGCCAGAAGGGCTGTTTGGGAAAGGGTACTCAGTCAAAGCCGTGTTTATATACACAAGGGCCAGCGTCTTTTTATTATGCATAATTATATGCTTCTTAATGTACAGGCATTGCGGGCCATTTCTCCTTCCTCAGTGAAGCCGCTGCGTAGGCGCTGTGTGTCTTTGGAGCAGGGCCTAGAGAAGACCCTTCCTCTCTCCCAGCATCTAGAATGCAGAGCCCAGCACCGTGGGTCTGCCTGATGGATGAGTGTGTGAGCTCACTCCAGCCGAGAGAAGAGATTTTTCCAGGGGTCCTGGGGAGCCAGAACAAGGCAGTGCCAATGTACAAGTGTGGCGGATCATAATGCAAGCCCGTCTCTCCCTCTTTGTCTTCGAGTGGCTTCGGCAGCTTCAGATTTGCTGTCCTATCCTCACCCTGGGAGAAAAATGTTAGCTCCCTTCTGCAAAGCATTTTCACCTAGAGATTCTCCTTTTCTATTCTTAATTTCACAGACGTGACTTCAAAAACCTGACATGGCAAGCTATGAAACATTATTTCTACAATTCAGAGCAAGCTTTTCATAATAATAATGATCATGAAAGTAAAAGCCTTTTTCAAGGCACTTTTTTTTTTTGCAGTACTGGGGGTTAAACTCAGGAGTGCTCTGCTACTGAGCTATATCTGCAACCCTTGTTTATTTTTTATTTTGAGACAGGGTCTCATTATGCTGCCCAAGCCAGGCTGAAACTTATAATCCTCCTGCCTCAGCCTCGTGAGTACTGGAATTACAGGTGTGTGCCACTGTGGCCTGTAATAAAAACCTTTTGTTTATTATGTAGGATAGTAGACACAGGGATCACAACCTCCAGGGTTGGGTAACCTGGGTTTGAATCCATACTCTGTTGTAGATTAGCCATGTGACTTTGGAGTTGTTGTCTAACATCTCTGGCTTGCAGTTTACCTTGCTGAAATTGGGACTGAGATTAGTGCTGAGCCTTGTGAATGCTCTGTAAATGACCCTTTCTCCAACAGCAATGATTCTGTGAATGCAGGAAGTGTCTTTTGTCTGAGACCCCTTCCTGATGGCCCATGCTCTGCTAGAATGCAGTAAACACTCACTGAATCATTCTCCAAACAACAGATGAATGAGTGCTGGTTTGGAGTCAGGGTCCACCTGTCGCCAACCAACTGGAGAGTCGGGCAGTTATTGGACCTCTGAGCTGCACCAGCCATAAAGTGGAGAAGTAATAGACTTGCCCATAGGCTATGATGATCAGATTAATTGAGAGACATTGAGATAAAGCACATAAAATGTTTAGTATGGTGCTTGATGGCAGACCCTGTCCAGTTTTATTAGTGCTTTATTTTCAGTGAGTTGCAGCTCGCTACTTTAAAGTATCCTTAGTTCCACCACTCGACACGATCCTCGTGACAGTCTATGGGGCTGAGCAGCCCCCATTTCACAGGTAGGAAAAGAAATTGCTGGAGCTTGCAGAGCAGGCTGATGGCAGAGCCCAAATCCCACAGCTCTATGTCCTGTTTAAACCATTTATCACCTTCATCTAGTATTGGCTCTTTTGAGAATATTCCACATCTTTTTTTTTTTTTTTTTTGGTGATACTGGGGATTGAACCCAGAGGCTTCACAGTAAGTTACATCCCTAGGCGCCTCTCCCTTTTAATGAGACAGGGTCTCACTTTGTAGTTCAGGCTGGCCCTAAGTTCACTATATAGCTCAGGTAAGCCTCGAACTCAGCAATCCTTCTGCCTCTGCCTCCCAAGTGCTGAGATGATAGGTTTGAGCCACCACACCGGGCCTTGTGGTATGTGGTACTGATTGCTGATGGGGGTGAGTCACCACACCTGGTATTGTTGTATGTGGTTTACAAGCATCGAACCAGGGACTCTGAGTTTGCTAGGCACGCACTGGAACCACTGAGTTAAATCCCCGCCCCCCCAGCCCATTTTTCATTGAAACATGATCTCCAGTCCCCACAAAGTTGCCCACACTAGGCTCAGTCTTGAGGTCCTCCCACCTTCACTTCCACAAGAGCTGGGCTTAGAAGTGTGGAACACAGCACATAGCTGGTGCCCAGTCTTTTAAAGGTTAGGATGCTGGAGTTCTAACCTTCCTTTCCTCTTTCTTACAACCTGCTTCCATTGGGAGGCCCTGCATGGGGTAATGGTAAGAGCCCAAGAGAATTATCAGCTGACTTTTGTGAGTCTGTCTTTCCTAGGTGGCCCGTCCCAGTGAGGGAGGGACTAGGGGACACTAAGGAAGTATGTCAGTCTTCCAGGTCCATGAGGGGAGTTGACCTTGAAGAAGCAAGGTGTGGTCCAAACCTGCTAGGTTAATTTTTGTCTCACAGTGTGTATCAATCCTGTCCAGAACTCACACTGTCTTGTGTTCATTTTTTCGGCCCCCCAAAATATGATAGCAGTCTTGTGACCCCCATGGTGTGGTAGATTCTAGGGTGGTGATGGTGAGGGCACTGTAGCTGCTCAGGCTCCCTTCCATAGTCTGAGCACAAGCCAGGCTTTTGGCCTCTCCATTTTCCCCTGCCAGATGCAAGGCAGACGCCAGCGCCTTGGTCACAGCCCAGAAAAGTGAATCCACAGCACAGGCTCTGTCCTTGGTAATGGAGAGATTTACCATCTGAAGGGCACCTCTCCCCTTAGAGGTGATTAGTTCCTCAGCACTTTTAGCGCAAGGGTTTGCTCAGGGACATCAGAGCCCCCATCACTTCTCTCTCCTCACCATCAGCTGCCCCCTGAGATTTAGAGTGAGGAGCGATCTTCCCTCTCGCTCCCATTACTTTAGCGCCTGAGTTACTGAGCCATTATCCTTGGGAGAGTTCTTCCTTCGACCTCAAGCTACAAATTCAAGGCTCCGCAGGGCTGCTGCTCTCCTCCCCGGGGGTGCCCGCTGGCCCCTCTGTCCATTAGCTCCTTTATGGTCCGCATTGCTGCTCATGGCCACACATCCTTGGGTGAGACCTCAACCTCTCAGATTTCGTCTCCTCCTCTGTCAAATAAGGTGGTTGGAATAGATGCTCTCTAAAGTCCCTGGCATTCTGTGATTTCTTTCAGCCAGTCCCCCAAGCAACCCCAATGCAATAGGGTTAAAAAGTGATGGTCCAGCCCCAGGCCCTATCTGCCTCTTCTGTTTTCCTTCCCCAAACTAGACCCCACCTCATCTTGAGAAGCCAGCAACCCCCAGAGAGGAGCAGGAGTTGGGAAAGGACACATGTGGGCTGAGATTTTCTCCTGCCACGAACAGAGTGCGTCAGGAATTGGTGCTCTATTCCTGGGTGCTGTTTCCCCTGGATGCAGGGAGGAGAGGCTTTGCATCAGGACTAGTCTTCTACAGTGAGACTGCAATTTGCCAGCATGTTTATTACACTAGAAGCCCAAACACCCTTCACAATAACTTGATTCCCTTATCCTTGCTTTTTTTTTTTTTTTTTGCTTGTCTATTTTTCTCTGTCAACAAATAGGGTCTCAGAGAGAGATCAATTCTTCCTCACTTACAGGTCTGGGGCTCTGTGAAGTTTTTGGGAGGGGCCGCACTGACTGGCAGGTCTGCTATTTTGAGGAAGCTGCTGCCCTGTCTGTCTCTCTAGGGGATACTTGGTTGACTAAAGATGTAGGCCTCCTGACCAGGAGTCTTCGAGGACAGGGAGTACCAGCAGGACTTCCAAGGGCTGGAGATGAAGGCGTCTGAGCAAGAAAGGCAGCCAGCGTAGGGAGGGGGAGGAAGAGCAGGTGTCTCTGATAAGGATGAGACTAAATGAATGTATTTTCAAAGTTTCGCCCCAGGCCCCAGCAGTATTCTGCAAAACTGTAATCCTATTTTGTAAATAGATGGAATTGCCTTTTCTTTTTTAACCCATTGGAGATGCAAAGCCAGCTGCTGCTTCTCCCTCCCCCCAAGCCAGCAGTCATCAGCTGACTCGGAGTTAGACTTCACAGTCCAGCTGGGATGCTAGAAGTGACCAGTGGGTCCTCTGACTCTTTTCTCTTTTGACCTGGGCAGGTGGTTCTGTGATGACCATAATCATCATGTTTTGAAGAGGTTAAGGGGCCTGAGCAAAGCATCTTGGAGGAGATTGGACATTATCCCAAAGCACTGGGGTCTGGAGTTACTTTCAGCAGGCAAAAGTATGACCAGAGTGAGTCTTAGATGCCAACTAGAGATGGGTGGGTGGCAGGATGTGAGAAGAAAGGTCAGGAGGTGCAGCCGGGTCTAGCTCAGAGTGATGGTGGTAGCTATGGCTTGGTGATATCCAGCTTGAGCACTGGGGGTATCTATGGAGGGCATGAGGCCACCCACTGGGGAAAGGAAGGCAGAGGCAGAGCCAGGTGGAGAAGTGGAACTTGGGACATTGTGAGTTTGAGGCCCTCACTCCCAGGTGAAAAGCCTGAGCCAACCATGTCCTTCAGAACCAAGAGAGGGCATCAGGGTGACCAGCATTTAGCTGAAAGGTAGAGTCAGATGATCACCACCATAGTGGCTATTTTGATGCCACATTTATTAAAATTCATTGAATCATACACTTAAAGTAGTGAATTTTGTGAAATTTAAAGATGATTTTTGAAACGGCAGCAAGGAACAGCAGAGGGGTGAAACACAAGAGCACCTGGCCTGAAGAGGAGAGAACATCAGAAGAGTTGTGGCCTCTTCCTCCGAGAGCAGGGAGCAAGGCAGAAAGGGCCAGAGCATTCCTGCCACTGTGCCACAGCGCAGTGCCTGTGCCTTTGGTTAAGAGCTCCAGTGAAGAGGTAGGAGCAAGAAAGCGGTCACCAAGATGGGCTTGCCTGGGTCTTTTGTCTCATTCTTGAGGCCTTTGCAGCTTTCAGTTCCTCAAAGGCAGAGCTCAGGAAATGAGGAAAACGTAAGTGAATTGCCAGTGTAGGCAAGCCACGCCTGGTGTGCAGTGTCTCAGATTAGAGTGTGAGGAGTCTCAGGGTTAAGGGTGAAGGACAGAGCCTGCCATAGTTTAGCTCTGAAGGGTTGAGTACTGGGCGCTTGGTCCCCTAGGTGGCGCTGTTGGGAAGAGGTGGAACCTGGAATGGAAGAACTCTCCAAAGGGATTATGGGAAGCTAGCCCTTCTTCCTCTCTTTTCCCTGGCTCCTGATGTGAGCAGTCTTGCTACACGACACTCTTGTCATGATGTGCAGCCTCACCACAGACCAAAGCAAAGGGGCCCATTGGTCACGGACTGGGACTTCCAAAACTGTAAGCCACATATTCCTTTCTCTTTTCAAATTAATTATCTCAGGTGTTTTGTTATAAAAAATGCAAAGCTGACTAACAGTGCTGAAGCCCCACTTAGAAAAGGGATGGAGTTATTAACTCACAGAAAGTAATGGCCACTGGTGGATACAGGGCCATTTATCCCCAGCACATTCTGGCCAATAGGGCCAGGTGTCCCAGCAGGAAGAGTAGAGCTGCTGATGGTGGCAGCTTCTCCTAGGGCTGTTGTTGGGGTGAGGAGAGGTCACTATACAGTTTAAGTGACTATTGGGGGACAGTTTTAACATCACTACCCCCTTTCTCCCGAGGCATAGCTTCCTCCTTTTATCCATTATTTGAAATTCCAGAATCTTCTCAGAACTTCTTCAGTGACTAAGAGGTTGGGTGTAACCTGCAGCAGCTGGAATGAGGAAGTTGCTAGAAAATATCATTAAAAATTCTGTGGGAGCCACTAGCTCTGGGCTGTGAGGAGAGGAATTGGTGATGTAGTGATGCTGGAGGGAAGGGTTCAGCAGCTCCACCTGCTGGTGTAGGCCACCCCTGCCCTGGGCTAGGGAAGCCTAGAGACTCAGTGGGTCCGAATAGAGCCCGGTTTCCAGAAGGTCATTTCTTCAGATGACCTTGGCCAGTGCTTGTAATGGTTCATTTGCTGGATTTACTTGTCCCTTCAATTCTCTGGTTTTTGTTGACTGGTTTTCATTGTGTCTTCATCACAGCATTTTAAGGAATTGACCTACAGCCGATTAGAGGTGCTTAGGTTGTTTGGCCCAGAGGCTCACTGGGGCTATTTCATGTAATCGGGTTTATGGACAAACAAGGCAATATGAAGGCAGAAACCCTGGGGCGGGGGGACCTGGAGCCTGCCAGACAGTCAGGCGCCATGGAAAGCCTGGGCAGAGCAAGAGAGCTGGCATCCTGGAGCCTGGGATGGAGTGTCCAAGTCATGGCAGCTGTGGGAGCCAGGAATCCTCACTACCCAGAGCTTAGGGTACCTCCTGTCCCTCCTGATGGCTGGGCTTGCACATCTGTGGCAGCTCAACAAGATGAGTGTGTGTGTGGGGGGGTGAGTGATGCCGGGGTGGGAACTCTGGCTCTTCTATCACAGTGTCTCCGGGACAGCAGAAGGGGGAAGTGGTTTGGACAGTGACTGGCAAAGGTGGGACCTAAACCCTGGTTTCCTGACTTTGTGATTTTGCTCCTTAGTGACCTCTCTGCACTGGCCCAGCTAGGATGGGGCTTCCCCATGGGTAAGATCTTGTGCCTAGGGCCTGGGAGCCAGTTTCAGTCATTTGCACCTTATCAGTTGGGGGTCGGCCTCCAGGGTCCTGAGAGTCCCTTGTCCTGGGACCCTGTTCCAGCCTCTCCCAGGGCTTTCTCACTTCCCTTGCTCTTCTGTTCCCTTCTCCATTTTCCTTCTCCCTCCATCAGGACCCCGCAAGGAAAGTAGAGGGACCCCTATGGGAAGCTTGGTACATTTAGAGCAGGTAGAGGCAGTTTAGCATTCATGTACCAGTGTCCTTCTGTGCCTGGCACCCCCTCCAGTGCTCTACACGGCCTATGTGGAAGCTACTGACATTCTCCCCATGTTACAGATAAGAAAATGGGACAGACAGTGGCTATAGGACTTGACAAAAACGCAGCTATGATCCCATGTTTGACCACAATTCCTGCTCAAAACCTGCTGTTTTAGTCTCTGGTTTGGAAACAAACCATCCCATCTGACCTTCTGCATGGTGGGACTCAGGGACATGAGGGAAGAAAAATGTCAATCACTGGATCTTCCCTCATAGGATTCTTCAGGGAGATACATACCCACCCCAGGTGGACGATCCCCATGGAAACTGCCATCTAGTTCACTGAGGGTAGAAGCAGCCCCAGCTGACTGCTGGGCTCCCCTTTCTGCCCTGGTTGCTCCCTATTAAAGTTTTACCTTCTTCCTTTGCACGTAGAACTGGACTCCCCTCCAGGCTCTTCCAAGGTTGGTTCAGACTTAGCTCTGCCTGGCCACATGGGCTCCAGGGCGACTTGCCCACTTTCTTCTGCAGAGTCCCTGTGCCTTGCAGGAAGGGACAGACAGTGACAGCCACGGTCACCCTGGGGGCTCTTGTGCCTCCCTGCCAAGCCTGGCTCCTGTTGGCTGGGCACCCCGGGGATGCTCTGGAAAAGTCACAAGGGTGCGCTCCAACCTCAACCCGAGGCCCCAATTCCAGGGACATCTGTCTGCAGTGACACTGCCAGGTTTAAGTTCTTCTCTTGAGAGACGGAGCTGGCCATACCCATCAGGAAGCTGGCACCTCCAGGCGCTGATGCCCTCCCTGCCAGTCTCCAGATAATGGGAAGTCATTTCCGGTGGGAGGAAGCTGTTCAGGGGCTTCTGTGCACTGGAGTTGTTGCCTCGTAACTGCAACAAAAGGAAATGTAGGACAACAGCCCTTCTGGCTCGCTGCTCTTGCTATTGAGAACCACACCAGCCAGAAAATACTCGCTAATGGCCTTCTCCCAATCTCCTTCTAGATAATGATAAATAATGTGTATTTTTAGTGTGGAATTGAATTTCATCTCTTCATTGCTGGTGTGTTTCAGGTGTTTTTTTTTTCTCCCTTGGGGTCTGAAAACTAGACATTTGTGCATTTCCTGTATTTCTACCCTGCCAGCAATTGACATATGGACTCATTAGTTCTTCACATTTGTCTCGCCCCTCCCCCCTAGCACTCACCTGGCTGGACCAGGAAGGAAGCTGCATCCAAGACAGCTCTTCTGCAGTCAAATGCTCTGCCCTGAGCAATGGTTCCTGAGAGGGCTCTTCTGAAGGTATCCTGCAGACAGGTGTCTGGGGAAGGGGTCTCCCTTCTATCAGTGGTCTCTGCTCCCACACATGAGCATAGCCCTAGCCCCATCCCAGAATCCCTAATGCAGTCCCTGGTGCAGAACACAAGATCCCACATTTCTAACGTGTGCCGGGAGGCTACTGATATAGTTGGTCCAGGGTCTACACTTTGAGAAACAGTGGCCTAAATTCTTCCTGCTGAAAATGTGGCCCTGTGACCAACTGCCTCAATGTCCCTGGGAACTTGTGAAGAGACCAACACTTGTGGGTCCCACCCTGGGCCTAGTCACAATTTGCACCTTAACCAGACCCCTAGGTAGTGCAATTTCAATGCCTATTACAGTTCAAGATGCACTGGCCCAAATAGTTTTCAAAGTTTCTTTCACTCGGCCCTGTGACCTCAACTTAGCTGTGCTTTAGATTCACTGGCAATGTTTTATAGTATCCCCATCACCAGACTTTATCCCAAGCCAGTTACACAGTACCTCTGTGGTGGGGTCCAGGCATCTGAGTTTTAAAGTTTCCTTAAGAGATGCCCTGTGTCAGCTCATCTGAGACCCAGCTACAGGAACTGAATTGGAAACACATTTCACCTAGCACTGACCTTGAAAGGTAAAAGGAACATTGCTTTTCTCCCTCCAAGGTCTGTCATCCATACCCACTCTCTGGTCCAGCGACAGCCCATCTCTGCCTGGTCCAGCATTATCTATCTTCCCAGTGTGCTTCCCCAGGCATTGGGGGCCAGCTGACTACCACGGTGCACCCTTCTCTCTGACGCTGCAGTTTATTCATCTGTGGGGGTGGAGGGTCATAGAAGCAGGCAAAATTGGTTGAGCCAAGCTTGGTTTACCCCGTTGATTTAATTAGAGTTAAGCTCAGAAAGTGCCCATGTTCCATAGTTCTGAAAAGCCACCATATAAGTCCTTTTGAATGAAATCCAGATTGTCAAACACTGAGAACATTAGCTTTTCCCTTCTTGAGTCCACAGCAGACATCACCAATGGATCAGAACACTCTTCTCCCCCCACCTGGAGCTGGGTGCACTAGACCTGTCTCTTGTGCCCCAGGCAGCCAGGAACTGACTGGATATGGAAACTATTTCCCCTCCAAGGTTCTACAGTAACAGTGTCAATAGAGGTTATTGTTGAGTAATTCACAGTTGAGTGCAAATTGCATATTTGGCCCTTTGGAGGGTTAATCTAAAGTGGGTTTCTCTGTGAGAAGTAAGGTGGAGGGAGGGAGAAGAAGCCTCTGAAAGGTAGTACCTTGAGGATGCTGTTCTGAGGAAGCCAAGGTGGCATCAGACTTTTGGCAGGAAGAGGAAGAAGATTCCTTCTTCTCCCTGGTTGCTGAGTGTAGATCACCTGGGCAGGTGAGCAGAGAGGAGATAAAACTTTTAGGGGGGAAAGAGAAAGAGGAAAATAGAGGAGATGAGTGTGAAGGGAGCTCTGTCAAAGGGCTGTGCATTCATTCATTCATTTGTTCATGCCCAGCAGTACCTGGGGGTGAGTTTGACCATGGGGAAGGGCCTTTCCTCTTTATTACACACTACAGGTGGTTCAGACTCACCTGGGCCAGTGGGATGCACAGATGGGAGCCCAGGGATCTGGGCTGCGAGGAGATTCTTGGCACAGAGCCTGGATCCTGAGCAGGGAACTAGGGACACACACAAGAGCTTGCAGGGGAAGTATGGGGTGCAGAGGGAGGAACTCATCTGTCCCCCACCATCCTCATCCCAATTACTCTCCTGATTGGATCCAAGGGAAGGAAAAGGGCAGGAGGGGAAGAGAAAAAACAAAGGGAACCCTGGACCATGTTCTCCAGAGCAGCAGGCCGTGCTCAGTAGAGGGGAAGTAACGAGCAGGTGAAAGGTGGCACCTGGGCAGGTGAGCAGAGAGGAGATAAAACTCTTTGGGGGGGAAGAGCAAGAGGAAAATAGAGGAGATGAGTGTGAAGGGAACTCTGTCAAGGGGCTGTGCATTCATTCATTCATTTGTTCATCCACTTGCTCGCTAACAGGCTCCTCACCGTCTTAACTCTCAAACAGATCTGGTCAGTCCTTCCTGTGTGGCTGAGCCCACCCTCTGTGGACACACAGGAGAGACATTACAGGCCAACCTGGAGCTGCACGCTTAGAGGCAGAGGAGGTCTCAGCTGCTCGGTGCCCAAGAGCAGCATGCAGCTGGAGGTAGGGACTGGGACTCAGGCTACTGGTTCAGCCAAAAGCCTGGTCTTCAGGAAAGAGACGAAGACTCAGATCCCAGCCTCCTTCTGCGCCAGCTCAGATGTAAGGCAGCCAGTGGGATGTGTGTACGGTAGTGGACACTCAAGGTCACAGATGCTAAATGAATGCAGCTTGGAGCGTCCTCCGAGGAGTCTGCCCAGTCACTGGGAACCCCAGAGGGAGGGGACGTGGTCCTAATTGCCTTTCATGGCCTGTTGCTCATGCCGCAGAGGCTGCCAGCCAGGCCATTGCCTCGTTGCTTCTCGCATCCTCTCTCTTCCCCTTGACTCTCTATGCAGGACAGCTTCGGGGGCTCTCAGGGACTTCTTTGGAGTTTGGAAGATCAAGGGAGAAGCTTCCCAACCTCTTCATGTGAGAGTCTTTCTTCATATCCTGCTGGTGGGCGTTGGGGAGGAACATGGTGGCCTCGGACTCTCCGGGACTCAGTCCATAGGTGTCGCTTGCCAAGATGGAGGGCAACAGAAGAGACTGGGAGCATGGTCCTGGGGAGCTTAAGGGGTAAGAAAGAACCTTTGCCTGCCTTCCCAGTGTTGGCCCTAGCGTTTGTCTGAAAAGTAGTCCCAGCCTTCTCTGGCAGTTGAACATAGAAATGAAGTGAGGGATGGTTCACTTTCAGTGTGGCTGTGTATGGAGCTTTGGATCCTCGTGAGCAGTTTGAGTGTGCACATATGTGGGAGTGCGTACACGCATATACATACATATGCGTGTGTGTACACACATACTTAAAGACTGGGGTAGGTTTAATGAGGTGACCCCGGTGAGAGCATCCCCTCTGGTAGTGACCTTCCGTAAACCCCAGGTTACTTGGACACTCCAAACATGTGCCTGATGGCAGCAGACTAGCATGGTGTCTCTCCCATCCAAACACTGAGGAAGCATGCTGACCTCCAGGGTGACCTTGATTCCTCACCCTCCCCTGTGGATGAAGAGCTTCTATTCTGCCATGTTCGTCTTCCCTGGTTCAGAGGCAGCCTTAAATTTACCTGCTTCGTCTTGGCTACCATTGGAGTCTGAAAGGCTGGGAAGTGTCTTGCTCCATTTCCACTCTTTATGACAACGTGCAGTGCCGTGATACACCCACCTTCCGCTCCTATCCCATCTTTCACTGTCCCCGGGAGCCCTTTTCCTCCCTCTGGTTGCTCCCGCCTGCACCTTCCTGGCTGCCAGCGAAGCCTCTCTTGCCTGGATGGATTGACTTGTTGGAGAGAGTATTTATTTTAAGAGGCATTTCACCTCCGATGTGGATGTGCTTGGCTTATTACCCATAAATATCAGCTAACAGAAAAGGGGTGGCCTCTGGGAGAGAAATGGAGGCTGTGGAGGGAGTCTATGAGCTGACATCTTCCCCAGGGAGATGAAGGAGCAGTTCATGTGGCTGGCCTTGGCCCTACTATGCACCACCATTGAGCTGTCTTGGGCAGTAGCATCGTCCCTACTACACACAGCCTGTGCCCTCGAGGACCTGGGTCTGGCTGAGCTGTCAATTACTTAAAACCCAAGCAGTACCAATGGAGGAGGTGGGGTGTGCTGAGAAGCTTAGTTAGGGATAGGGAGGAGGGATGGAGGGATGAGTATGATTTGGGGGCAGTTCCAGGAGGAGACAGCTATGAAAAGGTCTTGTTGACAGGAAAAGCATTCTGAGGAAAAGAAAGTGATTTGGGGAGTGATCTTTGAAGGTGGAGTTGACCCAAAGTTCTGTGCCTCGGCCAGGTCAGAGCTTGCTGGCCCTGGGATCACTCCTGGGCACTCGCTGGGAGTCTGTCAGCTCCCAGCAGTGACCCTCAGGGACTCTGCAGAAGGGGTGGGAGCAACCTAGTTGATCACAATCAGCCCTGGGCTGGTGACTCTGTTTGGAGCTGCTCAGTCTTATATGGAGTCTTCCTGGTGGCCCAGAGACACAGCCGTGCTCACTTCTGCTGTGCTGTTAGAGACATGGCCTCAGAGAGGATGTGGAAACCACCCAGAGGCATACAGCCCATGTGGCACTGTGGGGAGGAGGAGGTGAAGAGTGTATGCTATTGCAGGAGGCCACCCCAGGCTCTGGGGTGGGTCGGAGGAGGAACTGTCTCTTCTTTCCTTCCCTGAGAACCGGTGCTTCTTGCAGGGCTCAGGGACAGAACAGATGGCTACCCACTGGGATGGGCAGGCTGCAGGATGCTGCCTGCAAGGCTTAGGTGAACAGGTAGGCTCTCCCAGGTGGGAACAGGGTGTGGCCAGGTGGCCTGGGGAGTAGTTTGTTAGTTACAATCAACACAGTTACATAGGGCTTCAGACATAAAAGAACACATCTAGAGATGTGTCTAGATGCCTGGGCCTGGCAAGGTTGCAAAGCCCTGAGTGAAGAGATAGCTTGTTATCATGGCCACTCTGATGTTTAAGCCTGGGGATAGGAACAATACAGACAGGATGAGCAAGACCTTTTCAAGCAATGGACTTTGCTTTTCTAGATGTGAAGTCCCCTCATCCCCAATACCCTCTGCTTACACCTAATTATATGAATGTTTAGTATAACTAGCTAGTTTACTGACTATATTTTTTTCAAATGGAAATATCTGGGAATTTTTCTCTTCATAAAATAACTCATATTCATGTTAACAATCACATAGTAAGATAAAATCAAGATACACAAAATGGAAGTTTTTTGACTTCAGAAATAATTCTGCTGTAGTAGTTATCCATGTTCCCTTCAAGGTCTAGCATGAGTTTTTTTTTTTCTTTTTTTTGAGACAGGGTCTTGCTTTGTAGTTCAGGCTGGCTCTGAGCTCACTATGTAGCCCAGGCAAGCCTCAGACTCAGCAATCCTCCTGTCTCTGCCTCCTGTGTGCTGGGATGACAGGCGTGAGCCACCGCACCGGGCACTGTGCTATGTGGTATTGATTGCTGGTGGGTGTGAGTCACCACGCCCAGCATTGTATGTGGTTACCAGGATGGAACTCAGGGCCTTGTGCTTGTGAGGTGGGCACTAGAACCACTGAGCTAAATCTCCGGACCTTTAGCGTGAGTTTTGACCGGCTACAAATCCTTCCCTGCAGCCCTATGTTCAATTCTCCTCCTCTGACCTCCTGGCCCCTATGGTATGTGTGGCCTTGTTCTAGGATTGTAGAAACTTGGCAAGGAAAGGGCAGCTCTCTCAGCCTTCTGTCCAGTGTGACAGTCCTGGCCAGAGCGCTGACAGATGGCAAGCTCCTGTTGTATGCATACTATTGGGCTAGGCAGCTCACTATCTTCTGGGGCAGCCCTTCCATGCAGGACAGCTCTAATTGCCTGAAAGTTCTTCCTTTTGTGTAGCTAAAATCTGGCAGTATGATGCCCTTGGTTGAAGGCCTGCCCTTAGGGACACCATAAAGTCAACCTGCCCCTGTTCCACATGACAGATTCCACTCTGTTGAAGACAGCACATCCCCCATGGATTCACTCTTGCTTGGCTTAATAACGTGATTTTTAAAAAACACATCAGATGAAGGACAGCCAGAGTGCCCGCCCTGACCCATGTTTGCCCTGTTTGTGTTCATCTGGCTCCAGCTTCAAATACAGACCTGGCCAGAGTAAGAGTCTCCAGAGAGCTCCAACCTGTAGCAGCCAATGGGATGTGCCCCATTCTGCAAACTTGACACTAACCGTGTCTCAGAATTCTCAGTAGAATCACACAGAGGCTTGCATCCTTTTCCTAGAGATGCTCAGTCATAATCCTGGGGTGAACCTCAACCAGGAATCTTCACTTTTAGGGAGATCTCCACAGCCAGTTTTGCTGAGCAGCCCTTCTGGGGGAAAGTGGAGGTGCATATATAATATATGCTGAACCAGGCACTATGAGTTGGGACTCACTGGTTTGTAAGTGATAAAAACCCAGTTTAATCAGTTTAAGCAGATGGGAGAACATACTGGTTGGTTCAGGGTCAGTGAAGAATTCTGGGAAGCCTCTGGAAATCCTGGTCTTTGGGAATAGACTGATCATTCAAAAGTCTTATTCTCTCAGCCTCTGATCTTTTGCTTAGCATTGATTTGGAAACTGACATCTCTGGATGGTAAAGATCATGATCATGAGTAGTGCAAGTTCATATTCTCCCAGCATTTTCACCTCAGTAGGAAAACCTACTCTTTTTTTTTTTTTTTTTTTTTTTTTTGCTTTTTGGAGACAGGGTCTCACTTTGTAGTTCAGGCTGGCCCTGAGCTCACTATGGTGCCCAGGCAAGCCGCCGCAAACTCAGCAATCCTCCTGTCTCTGCCTCCCGAGTGCTGGGATTATAGGCGTGAGCCACCACGTCCGGCATTGTGGGCATTGTGGTATGCGGTGTTGATTGCTGGTGGGCGTGAGTCTCCACGCCCAGCATTGTATGTGGTTTCCGGGGATTGAACTCAGGACCTTGCGCTTGCGAGGCAGGCGCCGGAACCACTGAGCTAACCCTCCGGCCCCGGAAAACCTACTCTTTTGCCCCTCAGTACTGGGGCTTGAACCCAGAGCCACTGCATTGTGGTAAGCTCCCAGTCCTATTTTTATACATTTTATTTTCAAAACAGGGCCTTTCTAAGTCACTAAATTGCCCAGGCTGGGCCCCAGTTTGTAATCTTCCTGCCTTAGCCTCTCAGAATGCTGGGATTATAGGAGTGCACCTCTACACTCAGCTTTCCCTCTCCAGTATCTTTACATTTGTTCCACTAAAGGAGTTTTCTTTTTCCAAATTGAGTCTCCTGTTATGCAACAAGGTAGGATACTAAGGCTGAGTGATGGATTTACCCCTGTTAGGTTAGGGAAATGCTCAGGACATTGAATGAGGGAGAGTGAGCCATTAAGGAAGGGTGCTGTGCCAAATCCCCTATGGTCAACCTACAGAGAGGGATGGATAGTTTTTCTCTGGAAAACGAAGCTTTAGTGTAACAATGGAATAAAAATGTCATTCTGCGGGCCGGAGGGTTAGCTCAGTGGTTCCGGCGCCTGCCTCGCAAGCGCAAGGTCCTGAGTTCGATCCCCGATAACCACATATAATGCTGGGCGTGGAGACACGCCCACCAACAATCAACACCGCATACCACAATGCCGGACGTGGTGGCTCATGCCTGTAATCCCAGCACTCGGGAGGCAGGGACAGGAGGATTGCTGAGTTCGCGGCGGCTTGCCTGGGCACCATAGTGAGCTCAGGGCCAGCCTGAACTACAAAGCGAGATCCTGTCTCAAAAGCAAAAAAAAAAAAAAAAAAAAAAAAATGTCATTCTGCTAGAACAACAGGACCTTTCAAAGACCTTGTTAAGATCACCTGATTAGAGCAATGTTACTGGGATGCAAGGACTAAATTGAACATACAGTTGATATCACAGCATCAACGGAATACCATGCCCCAAGGGGAGAGAGATGTCCAGCTGAACTTCAAAAATATGTTACCCTTCCATAATGTAGAACTACTGCTGGGAAGTAGCTGTCCAATTATGGGCTATATTTTCCAGTGCTTCATTATCTAGGAGGGATCACATGACTGCATATGAATGGAAATGACATGTATCATTTCCAGGCCAGGGTGATTAAGTATTGGCTACCAGATTCTCAGTGTTTTCAGACAGTGGAACAGAGGACTTCCAAAGTATGCTAGAGACAGCAGGGCTTCAGCGCTGAAGGAACCTGTGTCCCTAAGTCCTGGCTTGGAAGAGAGTTATCCAGAAGAACTGACGATCAGCAGTATCTATATTCAACTTCAAGTGAATGAGATATTCTTTATGGTACTAAACTGCTAAGATTTTTGGGCCAGTGGTCAGTTTTAACTACCTGATTGCTATATGCTTTTGGTTCACTTTGTGTGCAGTGGGGCTTCCACAGCTCCTTTCTGTGTCAAACTAATCAAGAGGGGATTTGGACTTCTTGTCTCAACTGTGGAAAAATCAGATTGCTTGGTGATTTTAGCTTGGCTGTATTGTGCAGTGTTCTGTAGGAAGAGGAGTACCATGGCTGGGTCTCCAATGGACTGCTCCATAGCTGACCACTCTTCATTCTCCCATTTATTCTTCTATCCTTTCATCCATTACTATTTCATTCTTTCAGCCTGGGTGTCCTGGGTGAGCAGGTGGGGATGCATTTCCCTGTTGAGTTTCCTTACCTGACTGTGGATGAGTGGGTTATACCACCAGTCCCACAGGGCAGGTCTGACTACTCAGCTCTCAACATGTCTTTCCTAGTTGAAAGTTGGACACCATGCAGGGTACAGTAAAAAACAAAACAAAACAGGAGCCATACTAGGCACCTCAATAGAACTGAATACAGGCACTTGATTAAATGAGTGCTGAAGAACTGTGAACGTTCTGTGATATGATGAAAGAAAAATTCTGACATGTCCTGAATTTAATTACAAGGGCCAGAGAGTGGTGAGGGGAACAGGCAAGGAAGTTAATAAGTTAGCAGCTGTGGATGGAACCAACACAAGACTGCTTCTCTTCCCTAAAATATGTTAGAACCATGATTTAAATCCTATCAGGGCTGACTGTAAAAACTTTCTGGACTGTTAATCCCTACCAGTGTAGAAGCAAAAGTTGTTTCTCCTCCTGTTCCAAATCTTTCTCAGCTTTGTGTTAGCCTGCTTTTCTTACCTATAGCCACTGCAGGTCCACAATAAACAACTTACACTTTCCTTCTCCTCCATTTTCATTATAAAATTCCACTTAGCTCTAGGCAGAGCAGACATTTTTACAGTTGCTATGTAGCTTTGGTACTGGTGATTGTGGAAATTGTCCCAGAACCCATCCCTTTTTCTAACTAGCTAATAATGACTCGATAAATCTTTTTATTTCAGAGGCCCCTTGGTCTGGAGTTTTGGTTTAAAGATTCTGACTGAGTGACCATAAAAGAAGTAACAGCAGGAAGTAGCCACTACTGTTTAGGGGGAGGGAAGAAGGGAAGAAGCGGTCATGTTAAGAGTTTAGAAGCTTGGAGGAATGGCCTTGAGGGATTGGGGCTCAGCTCTGCTGGGTGAGGCAGGCACCCTTCGGGGCTGCGGTGGTATTTAGAGGATGAAGTGAAGTTGGGTATGATAATGGGGGAACAGAAAGCTGGTAACTAGGACCAACCACTGAGAACCAGTGCAAAGACTCCTGGGCAGGCTGGCTCTGAGAGGAACAGGAACATGGAAAGTTCCTGTTTGGCTCCTACCTTTTAGTCTCTTTCAATGCCCGCTACTGCAGGAGTTCAGGCAGGATCCTAGGCCAGGCAACCCAAAGCAGAGAAAGATTGGGCAGATTTGGGGCTGGAAGCCAATACCTCCAGAATCAGCACAGACTGTTGTTGGCTTCTTTGGCCGGTAGTGTTTTGTGAGGGCCTCCTTGGAGTCTAAGACTTGACTTCACCCCTCCCCCAGCCAGTCTGAGCCCTGGCATCCTGCCAACATACTGATAGTGGAACCTGGTTTTCCAGGTCTTAGACACCAGTCATTGCACAGGTGGTCTCTATGGCACAAGTGGTCTCTATGGCAGATTTGCAAGAGAAATTTTGTATTATGAGCCTCTCCAAGTCAGGTATAGATGAAGCTGGGGTCCAGGGGTGAGGTCAGCTGTGAGCGCCTCATGCAGAGGGGTTGCTAGAAAGTTCCCAAGAAGGCAGTCACTGCCTCTCTTTAACTAAGAGGTGGCTACATTTCTGCTTTTTGCTGTGTGACCTTGAGCAAGACTTACCTTGTGCAAGTCTTGATTCTTCTGTAAAATTCCCTCCAAGAGCGATTTTGGAGATTAGGACTGATGCTTATAAAACACACAGGGTCTGGCACATCATAGGTACTGGATAAGTGGAGGGAATTATGATTACTGATCAGAGTAGAGGGTGGCAGAAAGTAGCCTTTGCCCTTGAGATGGTCTCATTTCCTTCCTTGCCCCCTTCCTTCCTTCTTTCCTTCCTTCCTTCCTTCCTTCCTTCCTTCCTTCCTTCCTTCCTTCCTTCCTTCCT
>PVIC010028037.1:0-23475 GCA_004025085.1 Thryonomys swinderianus
CAGCACTCAGGAGGCAGAGACAGGCAGATTGCTGAGTTCGAGGCTTGCCTGGGCTACATAGTGAGCTCAGAGCCAGCCTGAACTACAAAGCGAGACCCTGTCTCAAAAAAAAAAAAAAAAAAAAAGAAGAAATCCTAATGGCCCTTTCACCTCCTTCCTCCTCCCCTTAACAACCTCCTGTCTGGTCAACACATTATCACAGCTCTTTTTAAAAGCTATTCTTTGCTCCGTGTTGTTTCCAATAAACCAAACACATCAGAAAACTGCACTCTTGGCTTCTTTAAAGCCCACCTTGTATCTGTATTTGTCAACACTAAACTAGTAAACATTAAATGAAACACTAAATGAACATTAAATGAAACAGGCCTCGGTTGGTCCTACAAATTATCAATGAACAACTTTCACTAAAACATCAACATAGTATCAAATCTAGTCCAAATGGAAACAACCTCAATACCCCTGTCCTACAAATTTAAGCTTTTTGTTGGAGCAAACGTATGTTGCAGCAAGAATTTAAAAAGAGCAGCAGGTAGAAGCTATAGGAGAACACATCACTCGCATTTATTAGTGTCCATGATCACCACTGCCCATACTGATTAGATAATGGCAAGGGGGGCTGGTTTGATTCCAAAAAGAGGAGCCATGCAGAAGAGGCAAAGAAGTACTTAATTTTTATAGACCTGTTGGCCAGGGCTCAGTATTAATACATCACGCTGTCAGTCTTGTCTTCTTCTTCTTTCAAGCTCAAAATGAAGAGCAATGACTAGTTCTTAAATCCCAAAGAAAGCACGAGGCAGTGCCACATTCTGCTCCCTCCCATACTGTTCTAGTTAATCACGGCACAGAATTTATTGAGCAGTCTCCTGGTCTTGTTAAATGGTTACAAGTAAAATTTTGGAAACAATCATTTTAAGGATTAAAAAAAAAATCACTCCGCTGTAAATATCATCTTTGTCCTCGTGCCTCAGGAGTTTAAATTAGGAGCCAGAAATAAATCTGGATGATGACCCTGAATAGAGCAATTTTGTTCTTTCCACCCCCTGTGATCCCAAACCACCTCCAGTTTTTTTTTTTTTTTCCTTTATTGAGCTTTTGATTTGGTTGCTAGGTCAGCAGAAGGTGAATGGTTTCCTGTGTAGGTGTGACAGAGTGGTTGCAAAATGCGTACCTTGCCTCAGCTCAGCACATGGTGGCCCAGCTGGCAGGGTGGCAGCATATTGGAGGCTGTGTGATTCAGGAGAGAGGGCAGGGTGAACTGCATTGTCAAGCACAGTAGTACATGGCTAAGGCTGTTCAGCAGCTCCTTCCTCATTCTGTTTTCTTCTTGAAGTGAATCTATTCCTTTGGCAAGCACAGGAATGGTGTATTTTAACAAAATTGTGGAGTATTGAGTTGGAAGTAGTCATTTGGACTAGTGGCTACTCTTTAGAGTTGAGGGATTCGACACCCAGAATAAGAAAGATGGTGCTGTTGTTTGGGGTTTGTTTGTTTGTTTTTTGTGGGGAGGTAAAGTGGAGAGAATTTCACTCTGGTCTATAAAATAGTGCTAACATTTTAAAAGAAAATGGCTGATTGAGTCATAAGTGCAAAATAAGAACATTTCTTGTGGTAAATGAAAAGATTCAAACCCAACAGTTTCAACCTTTAAAGAAATGCATGATACTGAAATAATCTGGACTAGTGCCCTAACAATGCCTGTAAGCATAGTCCAATCATAAGTCAGGATTAGGGACAATGTTTGTGACTCCTGTTCTACCTGGTATCCATAATATCAGTTCATCTGGAACCGCACTCATTAACTTATTCAATGGACACATAAACTACCTATTGTATGACATAAATATAGTAAGTACAGTGTATCTGTTAGTCAGCTTTCGGTCATCACATCGCTTCAAAACCTGAGATAAACAACTTAAAAGAAGAAAAAGGTTCATTTTGGTTCACAGTTTCAGAAGCTTCGGTCCACATCAGTTGGCCCTGTTGCTTTCGGACCTGTGGTGAGATAGCATATCCTGGCAGGGAGCATGTGGCAGAGCAAAGCTGCTCGCTTCATGGTGAGCAGTAAGCAGAAAGAGAGAAGAGACCAGTACTCCCAAATTCCCTTCAAGAGCATTCACGCAGCATCTTAATTTGTTTCCGTGAGGTCCCACCTTCCGAAGGGTCTTCACCTCCCAACAGAGTCTCAGGCTGGTGACCAAGCCTTTAGTACATGGGCCTCAGAGGGCCATTTAAAACCCATACTATAGCATCTATCTTCAGCATCTTCCAGACATACAAACAAATTTGTTTCTCAACATGTGGAACTCAAATAATTTATTATACCTAGACAGTTTTACCTATAAGGCAATCTCTGGCTTCTAATAGATACAGTTTAATTTCTACTTCCATGTCTGGTAAGAGCCAGAAGCTATCAAAGTCCCATAAAATTATTATAAATGGTAGAGATTTATTTTCAGACATTAAATGTTGGGAAGTAGTAGTAAGTATCAGTCATGTAGTATTTTATGTGTGCAAAGTGCTTTACCATCATATTTTATGGATCATTCTACATAATAGTCATGTGTGAGGTGGACTAGATCAGCCTTTATTTTATTGTTAGGAAATGGCAGCAATCACCATGTATCTCAGCATTCTCTTTAAATGCTATTTGCCTTGGGGTTTGAGTAAAGGTCATTATATTTTTTAAATTTCTTGGAATTTGTATCCTGTGTGTTTTGATTTGGTTCACTCCATTTTTGAACAATGATTCAGATTCAAAACCCAAATTCTGAATTGTGCAGGGAACATGTGTGTGTAGCTGCCAAGATGAGCCGTGGCGGACTTGACCCACCCCTTTTAGCCTTCATCAGGATCAACAGCCATCATTCCACAGTAGCACTGGAGTTCCATTTCATTCTTCCCGTCACGTATCCGCCAAGGTCACGGGAAGGAGCCCTCTTGCCTTGATCCTTCTTCCCTTCCAAGTAAGTGACCCTAAGGGTAGTGTTTGTCATTACCCACCCTTGTGTCCAGATGTCTTGGGAATCATTGTAAGATCAGAAGAACCATGGACCAGCTTAAGCAAAGAACAATCCATCCTTTCTAGAAAACCTATAATTGGAGTACAACTTTTGGGAGCCAAAGGGAAGATCTTGTAAAACCTTACTCCTTTCTTTCCTTGTGCCATTATCTTAAGTGTGTATTCTTGAGCCCAGTATCATCCTGGGGGTAAATCTGTGGCCTAGAGAGTTAGCCTCTATCCAGCAGAAGTGCAGTGCTGTGGGGTGTCCACAAAGGTCAATGGGCAATTGCCAGTCAAAGGTACTGGGACTGTAAGAAAGCTGAGAGCTGGGGAGATGTAGACACATGCCCAGGTCTGCCGGGTCAAAGCGGCTTCTCACATAATCAGCCTTGAGGCTCTCCTGTCCGTATTTCTTTGGCTTGGGAGAGGCTGTGGAGCCAGGGAGAGCTCCTTGGAACAGGGAATAGAGCCTGGGCAGCAAAACATTGTCTTTAAGCTCAAGGCAACTAAGAAGGAAGAAGGAAGACTTCCTTTTGCTTTGCCACGATCCAAGCAAGAATTCTATTCGGGGATAAGAGCTACCTTTGCTTCACTCCCTGTGACATTCTCTTGCTACAGAGCAGGTAAACAGACCAGGCTCAGCCCCAGCAAAAATACTACTTTCTCTCACAAAGTCTCAGCTTTTTAAAAACTCACTGCTAACTCTGCAATTAGTCTCAGTGCTGAAAACTTAATGAAGTTAGGGGAGAGATTCAGGAAGTAGCCTTGTATTTTATTTGGTGTATGGTCTTTGTTGGTCATTTGACTGCATTAGGTCTCACTGCCTCATTTAAATCATAGGATTAATAATATCCATCATATTTACTCAATAAGTTTCTGGGGAGTATAAGATCACATTTGTTAAGTTTAACAGACATAGAAATAAAATTCCTGCACCATCCAGTATGGGTGACTGTTTGCTTTTGCTTCTAGGTTGGGAATTCCTCTTGCCCACCAAGAGGAAGGGGGCCCCTTCTTACCCCTCCCATGGTCAGACACTGCCCCCTCCCCAACTATCCCATATCCCTTGATGGACAGCTGCTAGTCAGACACTCATGGCTGATTTATTCCAAGCATGGACTTGATTGACATCATCAAAATACTCAAATCCCCCTTTTACTTAACAGCCTATAAACTCACATTCCCAAAGAATATTCTGAACCCAACACCAGCAGTGACCCATAGAGGAAAGCCCCTATTGGTGAACAGCATGATGCTGCTCATCACTGTGTGCCCAACAGCATTTTTTTAGATGGGCATGTCTTTCTTCCTGAAGATGAGCCCCCACCGCATGTGCTTGGGCCTGTTTCAGTGACATGACATGACAGAGGCACCACCCCTTTTTCCCACACTCTTTCATCTGTCCTCCCACATAGAGTCTAAGACAACTGGCTCCTTAATGTCAATGTGACCTTGACCAGCTGAGCAGTCTAGCACAAAGGAAGTCGTCGGTAACTTGGTTAAATCAGTAGACCTTGTTATGGATTGAATTATGTTCCCTTAAACATTCATATTTGAAAGTCCTAACCTCCAAATGCACACTAATTGTATTTGGAGATAAGGCCTTTAAAGGATTAATTTGAAATGAGTTCCTTAGGTCAGACCCTAATCCCATTTGATTGGTATCCTTATCATCAACCTCATGCATGCACAGAGCGAAGACCATGTGAGATCCGGGGAGGCCAAGACCACATGGAAGCCAGTCAGAGAGGCCTAAGAAGAAACCCACCTGCCAGCACCACGATCATGGGTTTCTAGACCCCAAAACAATGCAAGCATAGATTTCTGTTGTTCAAGCCACCCAATCTGTGGAATTGTTATAGGGACCTTAGTAAATGAATACAGCTCTATTTATAACAACATAGAAAAATATGAGTCATGCCACCTACCAATAGTCAGTAGCAATCTAGATGTTACAGTCTTAACCAATCAGTAAATAAAACAACCACAGCAGGGCTCTGGTAGAGAGTGTTTTTGGATCTATCACTGCTTCTTAGACAGCCTTATGGGCCCATCTCAAACACCTGGAGATAAGTGACAAATAGTATAAAAAATACAAAGCTTCCTATCAGGAAGGCAAAGACTGCTCTCTGGGTATTTCTGAGGTCTCTTTGTGTTAGATAAGAGATGTTATTTTTCCATCTTTCAGAAAGGTGATTTGGGTTATGCAATCGATCTGCAGTCAATTTAGAACAGAATCACAGCTGCACATTTTCCATCCACAACATGCCCAGCTGTTTGCTCTCTCTCCTTTCTCATCTCTGCTTGCTTTTCAGCAGATGGTAAACCTTGAAGGGTGCACAGAAGAACATACGTAGATAAGACACTTTGAAAGTGGGGGAGAATTGGAGGGATGAGCCAGAATCTAGCAATAGAAAGCAACTGTGAAAGCATCCTCGCCTAGGTAGTTGCCTCAGTGGCTGAGACAAAATCCAAGTGCCCAACTGATTAATTATGACCCGTCTCTCCTCACAGCTCCAAAGCTAAATTAAATAGAAGCAAACTACTGAGCATCCAGCAGGCTGTCCCCAGGGGCCAGATGCCTGGATGAAATGTGCATGCTCATGATCAGAACAGGCAGTTCCACCCTAAGGGGTCCAGGGCTGCTCTCCATGGAGCTGCCAGCTCCGTAGGCTGCTTTCCCTCCTGGCTGCCCCCCTCTGGGGCCTCCCCTTCGCTGCTCTGGCCAGGGCCTCCGCGGCCACACTACTCCTTTTTCCCTTCTCCTTTCTCCCTCAGCCACAAGCCACAAGCCTTCCGGGGACCATGCCAGACACGGCCATCACGAGTCCAGATTGTTGCAGAGGGCGTTTCTCCCCCCACGAGCAGACAAGAGGCCCCTGTGGCTCCCGCTCTCTGTTCTGGAGATGTGTCTTTCCCAGAGGCTCTTCCTCCTGACGACAACAGCTGCCCCCAGTCTGACTCGCACGGGGATCCCCACCTCTCTGCCTACTCCTCTCTAGCCTTCAAACAGCTGAGTGATCTGAACACAGTGATCTGGGGATTTCCTTCTCCAGACTCCGTCAGTGCTTTCCCGAGTGGCTGGGTAGTTGACTGGACCCCGCCCACGCCTTGCCCTGACCCAGCTGGCCTCATCTCCTGTTTCTGTCTCCCTTTGCGGTCCACTTGCAACACACCTTTCCCTTCCGGGCCAGCGCGGCGCCACCCGCTCTGACCTGCTGTTTGCTTCTGTCACACAATCCCACCCCACCCCCAGAGTCTGTCCGCAGGGTCGCATTTTCAGTCAGGTCTCTATTGATTCCCTGCGTTTAAACCCTCCTGACTGCTGGCACCCCGGCCCCTTCTGTATTTTACTTTCCCTTCTCTCTCTGCCCTCCCACATGCCATATACCTACTTATTCTTTGCCTCCCTGGGCAGAAAGAAAGCCCAAAGAGGGCAGAAGATCCAGGTTTGTTGCAATGGCACCACCATCGCCCACAACAGCACCGAATAACTGCATCATTTGTTGTGTGAACAAATGTGGAGAAGACACTGCTGGTTAATGGGAACATGGATCTGTGACAGAAGAGTAACCGGGGGAACGGACTCACGTGTCTTCCCTTAGTGACTCAGGCGCACTTTAAACAGCTTAACGCGAGGACGAGTTTCCTGCCCTCGCCCCTCCTCCCCCTGGACTGTGTCCGGCCAGCCACGCTCAGGGGGTCCCGTGGGCTCCGCGGGGTGGCCAGGGACGGTGTAAAGCCACTGGCAAGGGGAGAGCCCCGCTCGGCTCCCTCGCCCCTGCTGCGGGAGTATCTTAACACATGGTTGTTATCATGTCTGCAGAAATGGGCTTTCAAAACCGACATTTTGTTTCTGTTGTTTTTCCCAGGAAGAGAGAATCTTTGCAATCACCCTACTACGGGTCACCAGATAGAACGTGCAAAAGAACCCAATTTGGAAGAATATATATGTAAATGTATGATTATATGTACATATATTTATATATTTCTGCATTTTGTGTATTTGAATAGTTCTATATTTATGTGTGTATTTATATAAATATATATTCACATATACATATATAAAGAACATACCAACAGGTTAATATTTGGGGATGATTAAAACAATGTTCTTCACCTATTTTACATAAGCCATATATGTATGATAAAAAAGTGGCATTTTCTTATTTTTTAATGACAGTATACTTGTTTTACTTGAGTACATGCTAAAGGTCAATTTTTTGGTATAGGAAAACATCAAAGTGGTCCTCTTGAGGTGCAAATATTCCTTTTAGTCTATGATTTTTAGCATTTATGTCTCATTTAAGCAACTAAATAAATGCAAACTGAAACAGTAGCATGGGGTTCTCTCATTTCCACTTTGGTGACACAGAAGCCGAAGCTCCGGGCTAACGTGGGCACGACGGATGGAGGACGTCAACTTGCTGGGTCACTTCCTCGGGCACAAAAGCTGGCCGCGCAGCTCCGAGCGCGCCGCCGCCCGCCTGCCTGGGCACAGCCAGCTCCCGCACCCGCCCTGCTCAGGAGAGCGTGTCGGGCTTCGCCATCTGCACCTCCTCCCCCCGGTCCATCATGCTCTGCGCTGTGCTCTGAGGCCCACGGGGCTGGGTTCTTGAGACCTGGGGCAAAATGGTCCCCTTCCCCCACGTGGCACTTTGTCTTTGGTCCGAAAGGTCAGGTCTCTGTTGTGCCCCTGGCTCCGACGATTCAGAGAGCTGCCTGTGGGTTCCACACGGACAGGGAGCCGCTCTCCACCGGCCGCCCCGCGGGAGCTTGTTGCCCTCTCCCGCAGTTAGAAAGGCAGATTTTTCTTTTGGGGGTTTCTCCAGCCTTCTTGGAACCTCCAATCTTCCAACATGAGAAACTTCTGATTGTTGTGACTTACAGAACAGAAAGCAAATTGCCTTCTTAGATGTTCAGGATATACAATTATCTGAGGCCCGCTTATCACCCCAGACTAACACTGTCTGAATCCTAGCCCGGAAACATTTCTTTATGGCTCCCACTTGGATATTTACATTTCTATACTGGTGCCCAACTCAGTTACTTCTTCATAACCTGCTCCATCAATCTGAATTCCATTTGCCCTTCGGGCCCTCACTCAGGTATTATTCATCCTGAGACTTTCCATGACCATCCCAGTTCACCGTGACCTTTTCCACTAGTTTGCAAATCACATATAATTGGAATTTATGTAAAAATGAAAGTAACAATTTCATATTGCCAGATGAGAAGAGATGAACCCAGATGCCTGGCAGCCTGCTCTATAACCTAATAAGATTCACAAAACCAAGACTGAAACCTCAGAACAGATATTATTTCGATAACAGAAATTCTGGGGAGTGTGGCATTGGCATATCCACCAGACTCTGTGAAGTTTAAGAAACAAACTCCAGAAAAACACTACATCTTCTCCCTTATCAGTCAGAGAGGAATCTTAAGAGAAACTTAACAGGAAACCATAGTGGGAAGAATAAAAGTTGATGATAGTATAAAGCACAAGAGAAAGCTTCTGAGAGTAACTAGGGGGAGAGAATTCAGCCACCCTGTTCCTGCGGAAAAAATTTACTCAAGGAAGGGTTACATAATAAAATAAAATATAACCCTCAAAAGAGACACCCAAATGATAACCTGCGAAAAATGTGACGTAGGAAACAGAATGTTTAAAAACGTGTTGCTAGAATACACACAGCCACATAAGTTTTTTCAATTTGTGCCACTACATAGGGAAGAACCTCTCCTCTTTGCCGGAAGTGGCTCTCCGTGGAGTTTTGAGAAAGACACGAGAGGCTTGTGTCACATACAGAATCCCAGCAAGTGCCCAACTGCCAGACCTCTGCCCGCCCTGCCCTCTCTCTGTCTGGGGTGAGACGCTGTGCACCTTCCTCCTGCCTCTCACCCGCCAGGATCACGGTGCAGTTCATGTCCTTTGACTTCCCTTGCCGCTCTCTACACTGCTGTGGGCCCCAACTTTTCTTTTATTTATTTATTTATTTATTTATTTTTTGCTTTTGAGACAGAGTCTCACTTTGTAGTTCAGACTGGCCCTGAGCTCACTATGGTGCCCAGGCAAGCCTCGAACTCAGCAATCCTCCTGTCTCTGCCTCCTGAGTGCTGGGATGACAGGCGTGAGCCACCACGCCCGGCACTGTGGTATGTGGTGTTGATGGTTGGTGGGCGTGTCTCCACGCCCAGCATTCTATGTGGTTACCGGGGATCGAACTCAGGACCTTGCGCTTGCGAGGCAGGCGCCGGAACCACTGAGCTAACCCTCCGGCCCAAGGGTCCCAACTTTTCTACTGCTCAACTGTCATTCTTTGGGCATCATAAGAGAATAGACATGTATGTTTAGTCTGGCAGTTTCATTCGGAAAGCCCTTGAAGTTTGTTTGTTTGGTTTTTTTTTTTCTTTTGAGACAGGGTCTCGCTTTGTAGTTCAGGCTGGCACTGAGCTCACCATGTAGACCAGGCAAGCCTCAAACTCAGCCATCCTCCTGTCTCTGCCTCCCGAGTGCTGGGACCACAGGCGTGAGCCACCACGCCCGGCACAGTAGCATGTGGCATTGATGGCTGGTTGGCATGAGTCTCCATGCCCAGCATTGTATGTGGTTACCAGGGATCAAACTCAGGACCTTGCGTTCGCGAGGCAGGCGCCGGAACCACTGAGCTAACCCTCCAGCCCGGCCCTTAAAGTTTTAAAGAGGTCAATACTGGTTCATGGTTTTTCCCAAGTGAACTTATACATTTAATGAAAGTTCAATTAAATTACAAATGGAATATTTTGATAAAACCCAGCAAAAGTTTATCTGGAAGGCTCTATGAACATCAAACAAGAGAATCTTAATGCATAAGAATTATAAGAGAATGGACTCATAAGGCTAGATATTAGAATATGCTATTTGGCTATAAAAACAAAAATCAGAGTAATTTGAGTAGATTGGCAGAGCAGTGAGATACAAAAGAAAAAAAACACACTTAAGTATACAAACGAATTCGATATGTAATTGAAATGTAATCTCAAACTGCTAGGGGAAATTAAGAATGATGATGGCAACCAGAGAATCATCTGGAAAGGAGATAAAATAAAGCACTACTCAGCATTATACCCTAGAATATATTGCAAATAAACTGAGGAGTGACATATTTGCTCTGGTGTGAATGTGGTTTGTTCCCCAGGATTCGTGCGCTGGAGGCTCGGTCCTCAGTGTAGCAGTGCTGAGGGTGGCGGAGCTGTTCCACGTGTGGCCTGCCGCAAGCCCACTACAGTCCCACACACTGGTGTCCACCTTGCCTTGTGACCTCTTACTCCCCATGAGCTTCTGCAGTTGTGATGCCATCTGCTGTGCTGTGACCCAGTGAAGGGGACCCTCACCGGAGCCACCATGTTGTTCAGATTTTCAGCTTCCAAAGCCATAAGCTAAACAAATCTCTTCACTTTTTAAATTATACAACCTCAGCCATTTTGTTATAGTGACAAAAAGGACAGGTTGATATGATCCTGTAGAGAGGTTGACAAAAACTAGCAAAATGATATTGTGAAACAGAAAATATTCTAAAGGAAATGTGGTGGAAGTGTGAGTAATGAGGGGTAAAGAAAAAATGTGATGGTAATAAAAAAGGAAAAAAACTTATGTATTTAGGGGTTGGGGAGTTGTGAGGTGGGTAGGGGAACAGGAAAACATGAGAATTAAATTGTATCATATACTGGTACAAATTCCTAGTATTCAGTGTGATCATGATATGATATGTATATACAATGTACCAATGAAGACTTTTTTTAAACTAGCAAAATGAGATAAGATTTATCCAAGTTCAGGGTGATGAGCATTAATAACACAGAAGGGAAGAAAGAAGTTCAAAGGAAGAAATTTGATATCTCTGAGTAGAGAAAAAGAAAAGCTTCTGAAGTTAGAGGAAAATATAATAAAAACTTTAAAGACATAGGTAAACCAGATGAAAGGGCCAATGCAGGAGAACTGCAAGTTCAAGCCAAGTCCAAGGAACTTAATGACTTAGCAAGACCATGTCTCAAAATTAAAAAAATAAAAAAAAGCTGAGGATACAGCTCAGTGTGAAGGCCCCAGGAGAACAAGAGAATAAAGATGTGGAAACATAATTTATGTAAGAGTCAACAGAAATGATCAGGGAGCCATATTCAATTTCTCCAGTCTGCCAAGAAACAAAAATTATAAGACATCATTTTTTACCACCAAACTGGAGACCAAAACTTGCCACACTCATTACAGATGAAGTCAGGTAAGTTACTTCATTCACAGTTGGTGTATGTGTATATTCCTGCTGCTTTTTATAAACAGAACTTGGTCACTGGTAGGCTTTGAGTCCCTAATATGTCAATGCTCCTCTGCTTATCACGAAGCTATGTCCTAATTAACCCGTGTTAGGTTGAAAATATATAAAGTAAAAATGTACGTGATACTCCTAACCTAGCAAACACCCTGACTTGGCAACAAGTCCACTGCAAAGTCTCAGTTGTTTCCACTCATGAGCACACAGCTGACGGGGGCTGTGACTTGCTGCTGGGGCCCAACATCGCCAGAGATACTGTTCCACATATCGCTAGTGCAGTGAAGGACCAAAACTCAAATGGCAGAAGTGCATTTTCTACTGACTGCATACCGCTTCCAAAGTTCAAAATTATAAATCAAACCATCCAAAGTCAGGAACTACATATATTTTCCAGCCCATTAAATAAACATCTAGGAATTTATCCTAGAGAAGTATTTAAAGATATGCACAAAGATGTACAGCACAGTTTTATTTATAATAGCCAACGACTTCAATCAATATAATTTCCTAAAAAGATTTGTTAGTTATTGTGTATCCAAATAATGGGATACTTCATAAGTTTTAAATAATACTTAATGACTTTATGAACTGTCTCACCTCTAATAGGTAAAATAACACATTTAAATATATATCATATGATCTCAGCTTTGCAAAGAGAAATTTACACATATAAAAAAAACTACCAAATGTTAATGGTGATTATCCCTTGGTTATAGCATATGGGTGATTTAAATTTTCTTTCTTATATTTTTATGTATTTTCCAAATTTCCCACAAAACATATGCCATCTTTATAAACAGAAAACATACTTTAAAAATATGTATAATGGTTTCCCTTAACTAGATGTTTAGTTTCCCAAGGGCATTTTTATGTTACACATCATCCACAGCACTATAACTCCTCCAGGGTTTGGGCCCAGCCTGTTTTTTTCAAAGTAGTAAATTTAAAAAATATATATATATATACACATATATATATGTATATATGTGTATATATATATATATTTTTTATGGAGCTAATGAAGAATCCACCTTCTTGGAGTTTTGTTTCCTTTTCAAAAGATCATGTAGCATATTTTCAAAACATTGAATCATCACTTAGAATTTGTTTTACATGTGTGTACATGATAAATATACCAATTCCTTCTTCAGAGAAACAGGGAAGGAAGGAAGGAAGGAAGGAAGGAAGGAAGGAAGGAAGGAAGGAAGGAAGGAAGGAAGGAAGGAAGGAAGGAAGGAAGGAAGGAAGGAAGGAAGGAAGGAAGGAAGGAAGGAGGGAGGGAGACTAGCAAAGCCCTGCCTGAAAGGGTTCATTTCAGGCATATGGCCACCTGTTCAGCGTCTGCCACATGGCCCTCATTTCAAAGGCCTCCAAGGCTCAGCAGCTCAGGAAAGAGGTTTTGCTTTGCACAGGATATGTACACAAAGGCAGGGCCAATGCAAATAAGAAATTCCCGGGTCACAAATAAACATCTCTTAAGCAGCCCAAACAATGAAATGGATGTTAGCCTTTTCTACCAGAACTTCTCTGTAATTATGGTTATGAATTTCCAGAGGAAATGAAAAAAGCTAACATATAATTGATTAAAAAATAAAAGTAATAAACCAAGCCAGAAAAATGTCTTGAGTAAATGTATATCTAAGGTAAAATACCTTTAGTATGAAAATCTATTATATTGTGCTGGAATCATGTAATTATCTTCACATGCTGCTTTGGCTGAGGAGAGAGAGTCACTGTGAAACCACAGTGCTGAGGACTATAGGGAGGGGCCAGGCCTCTTTCCAAATCAGCATATCCTGTGTATTCAGGTTCTACTTATGAATACTGAACCTTGATTTTTTTTTTAATGAGAAAGAACTCTGGAACATGTGCGCCTGTGCACACACATGCACATATGTGTGTGTGTGCACATGAGCGTGTGTGTGTCTTGACACACAAATTGTCTCATGACAACCTTGTAGCCCAGAACATTGATTGTTAAATACACACACACCACATCCTGCAAATGATCGGTAGACAGAGGCCAGTCTGGAGTGAAGCAGCTCATGATAAACCATTATAATTTCAACCTAATTATTAATGTAGCTTGAACTGGCCACTCTAAAAGGCTAATCCGCTCAAATGGATATACCTTCAGGACATACTCATAAGTGAAATAATAGGTCACAGATGTGTAAATATTGCATCTGTTCTCTGGTATGAGAAACTGAAGATGTTAATGAGTTTTAGAATGTATAATGGATATTGTGAAATAGAAAATATTCAAAGGGAGGTGTGGTGGAGAGAGTAATCAGGGGTAAAGAAAAATGTGATATAGGAAAAAAAGGAAACAAAGCTTATGTATTTGGGGGGTTGTGGGGTGGGTAGGGAAAAAATGAGAATTAAATTGTGTCATATACTGGTACAAATTCCCCAATGTTGAGTGTGATCATGATGTGTATGTACAATGTACCAATAAAGATTAAAAAAATTTAAAGGCTAATTAGATTCATGAACCAGGTCAGCAAGAGAGGTAGTGGGCTCCTATTTATGTGTATAAACTAATACAGTGGAATCCTCGACCAAACTCAGTTCACTCGCTAGGGCTGGTTATAAGCCAAATTGGTCAACTGAAGGCTCAGGCTCCTCTAACACACTCTTCAAAGTCTCTCTCCTGTGTACAGCCAGATCTCTATCCTCAGCAAGACATTGGCCCAGGATTTCTCAATTAACCCCACAGAGGAAAAGATGTTGTACTGTTCCTTCCAGAACTCTTTAAGGGTTAAATCTATATCTGAGACCATCTGTAAGCACAAGCAGTAGGTATTGAGGTCATAACTCAAGACTTTGGCCATAAGTTAAAACTAAAATTCTGCTTATAACTCAGGTTGTTCCTATGTCAGGCTGGTCATAACTTGAGGGTCCACAGAATTGAGATAGTTCTGCTCCTCAGCCCCTCACAACAGTGCTTAAGGAGTCAGTTAGTGCTATTGAATGAAGAGAATATCATTCCTCTCAGATCTCAGATGTGAGGGCAAAAAAGGTTGAGCTGCCGACATTGACAAAAATAGAAAAGGCAAGCTCATCCTATCTATGAGCAGATGACAGCGAATATTTTGATGACACCATCATGCTCTAAACTGACCTTGACACACTGAAATGAAGAGATAAATGTAACAAGATGATATTTAGGGAGACATCTTAGCCCTGCCCTTGGTCCCAAAGATCAGTTGCACAAAGGAAGGTGGATACAGCTACATAGAGGTTTGGTCAAAAGGTCTTAGGCACCACAGCAGGTGCCAACCAGAAAGTCAGACCTAAATTTCTTAGAATGGAGTAGTTGTGTATTTTCTTGTGCTTGGCCTACAGAATTCCCAAAGGCTGGGTCTGGTTCTGCAGTTTCCATCACTAAAGGGGATACAGGCCAAGGGAGCAGGTTCAGCAGGCTTTAGACTACCTTATGAGGGAAAGCAGTGTTGCTTCTAAAGGAGAAACTTGCTTCAAATGCCTTGGGAGGAAGTAGAAGGCCATGAATTACCCTCAAATCTTAGAAGAATATGTAAGAATCTTGTCCAGACTGGTAAGGGTCCCAGTCTTGTGCTTTTATACCACTGTGGCACATTTCTGTATGGCAGAAATATGTATGTATGTTTTCTCCCATGTAACTGCAAGCTCTATAAAGACAGAGATTACAGTTTGCTTTGACTCTCCAGCATATGAATGTCTGTTCACCGGAAAAAAGACCATTAGATCCCCTAGATGGGGGTAACAATAAAAACTTGTAGAGGGGGGCAGATTCAGCTCACTGTAAAGAACTGCTAAGCCCTAGAAGTGGCAAGATAAAATCTGTGGCAGACCTCGGGCAGGAATGCTTTTGACTGCAAGCTCCATAACCACTTGGCAAGCTAGCAGGAGCTCTATGTTTAAATGGAGAGTTGGAGTGGATGCTCTCAATGGTGCTAGCCTCCAAGTTTGTGATTTGGGATTCTATCCGAGGCTGCACAGCATTCTTCTTAAAAAGGAGGTGCTATCTTGCTAAGAACAGTCAGTGCTTCAAGAGGCCTGGGAAGGCCTATTTCCCATTTCTTTTATCAGATGAAAAAAGTACAGCCATGGGACGAAAACCCTACATCTAGGTCTCTCATCTCTTTGTTAATTCCACACCCTAACTCTGCCCTCGGATTCCACGTGGTCCTGTCTTAAACTCCTCTCTTTTGTCTGCTGGGAGCTTTCATCTCAGAGTTTCCAACTGTGCTGCTAACGTGCTCTTCACCTATAACACTTTCACGCCCGCCAGCTGAAAACCCCCACTGTAGATACTGCATAGGATTCTGCAGCTGGGACATCACAGGACAGACCACTTGGGTCCAACTTTACCGGTGCTCTAGTCGTAAGTGTGTGAGGCAGGAGGTAAAGAAGTGGCCCTGACAAAGGAGAGTGACTGTTAGCTGATATTTCTAGCACATTCCTTGGGCAGGGCCACCACAGTGGACAATTCCAGAGCACTGTGTGCATACAATCCATGTGGCCTTACACAGGGCAGTGACCCTGACCCCAGGCTCCCAGTGTGGACAGTAGCCCCCAAGGAAAGAACCCAGATGTGGGTGGGCCACCAGCCGGAACAGGGGTCCTCAGGAAGCAATTCAGCCAGGGCAAGTCCTTCAAGAACATGCCTGCACATACTCAGTGGACCTCTAGTATCCCTGGGCTACTTCCTCTCCCCCAGAGATAGAGAAAAGAAACTTATCAGGAATTAGAGCAATGCTAAAAACCCTATTCTATGGGTTCAGTTTCCCTAAAACCAATAACCATAATTGTCTCCCAATTGCTCCTCTCTGTTCCATTCCAGAATTAGATTTAGATGAGAAATGTCAGGAGGGCAACTCCCAATTTCTAGGAGTTGAGGCTACAGGAGACCACGTACTCCATGGGCAACAGAGCACTCTTCTCAGAGACTTAAAGTTTTTGCAGTTTTCATAGTAAATTATCTTTCTTTAATTTTTTAAAAAATATTTTATTTTTAATTGACAATGTAATATATATATACACATCACATATATACTATACACACATATCTTTGGGAGGGAGAGAAAGAAGAGACACAGAGAGAAAGGAAGGAAGGAGGAAAGAAAATAGAACAATGTCTATTCAGGTCCTTTGCATATTTCTTCACTTTTTTAAAATCAATTATACAGATGAGTGAGTTTCACTTTGACAAATTTGTGCATGTACATAACATACTTTTATCATTTCACCTTCTCAGTATCACTAGGCCCTGCCTTCCCTCCTAGTGTCACATAAGAGGATCAATGCCTATGTAATATATTCTGATCATATCAATATCAATGCCCTATCCCCGTTACCCACCCTTCACCCCCTCCCTTCCTTTCCTTTTGTCTAATAACAGTATCCCTCTACTTTCTGTTTTGTTTTTTATTTTAATCCTTTTTGAGATAAGGCCTCACTATGTAGTTTAGTCCCTCTACTTTTTTGTCATCTTTTTTTAGATTCCACGTATTAGGGAGGCTTCTTCCATTTCATTCGTCAGTGTTTCATAATTTTCAGTGTGCAGATCCTCTATTCCTTCATTAAATTTACTTCTGTCTCTGTAACTATTATGAATGGAATTGTTTTCCAACTTATTTTTAGGCTAGTTCATTGATAGTGTGCAGCAACACTACTGATACTTGTTCAGGGAATTTTAGATTAGCTTCTGTATTCTTTGTCAGGAAGCCTCTGGCATTTTCAAGAGGCACTGAGCCTTATACATACAGGAATGGATTAGCGCCGGCTGAAGAAAGAGTTTATAGCTTAACTGGGGGGAAGTACAGAAGCAGAGGATCCACACGGGAAGAAATTAAATTGCTGGTCTTTCACACCGCAGTGTCAACAGTGAACTTGTAAGGACAGCAGTTCTCTCTGCACACACTCAAGCTTCAAAAAAATCCCATTACTTGATTGCTGAATGACCCAAACGCACCACGGCCTGCTCCTCCCGGACCACTAACCTCTCCCTCTCCACAGCAAGGAAGAAAAGCCCTCGCTCAGTGCACTGCTTCATGCCAGGTGAAAAGCAGAGACAGCTAACCCAGCTAACCAGCTGAAATAGAAAGCGGGGCCATTCCAAGACAGAAGCCACACACAGGGGCCATGTGCCCGCGTGTCTTTGTGTGTTTGTGAATGTGCAGGTGGGTCAGGGTCAGAGAGTTAAGAGTGCCTAAAAAAAATATACCAAACCATTTGCTCTGATTTGCTCTGCCATCTAACAGCTTCTAGAATCAGATAACCTCCCATCCTTAGGATTTTTCAAAACTACCTTTTCATCGAGTAGCAGAGACTGATTACAGAGAGGACGGAAATGACACTAAATGAAGGTGAATGTGTCTTCTCATTGATTTGTGGAGACGTTGATACTCCCAAAGGAGCCACCTGACAAGTGTCACCCCCTACTTCTCTGCACATGCGTGTGTGATAGCACACATGCGCTGGCCATAGCACAGTGGCCTGAAGACAGTTTGCACTGAGGTTAACGAACTTGGCTCTGGCTGATGCAAAACAGGCTTTGTAACACTTGCCTGCTAAAACTGCTCTATAAGTGAGATGGTACTTTCAGTACCACTGAGAAGTCCACAGGGTCTCTTCCCACCAGGACGGGGGAGTAGGTATCTATAGCTTATAGGCCCACAGGCTGCTGCTCTACAGTCCCATTTTGGAATAATTCTACATTTAGAAAGCTTAAGCTTTAAACCGAGGAGAATTTAATTCTCCTTCCCTACTAACTCATCACAAATTTAACTAAAGCACCTTGTGATTTCTGTTGGGAACTGATCGGCCACACTAACGCAATACTGAGGGCTGGAGCATAATAACAGAGAGCTGATGGGACTAGTGATTGCTGTGTGAATATTTGGCTGCTAGGGTTACTTTATCCGCTTTCATCTATATTCTATTTATTAAGATACATGGGATCTAGAAATCCATAAGGATTTTCTCCCAACTATGCATTTCCTTTTCCTGGTTGTAGATCAGACTTTGTCCTGTATTAATCTCAGGGAAAGGACTGTTGTTGATGTTCACTTACTTGCCCTGATGGTCTGCTAGGACTCCTGTAACAGGTTCACACAGACTAAGTGGCTCAAGCAATATAAATTTACCTGCTCGTAATTCTGGAGGCTGAAAGTGCAAACCAAAAGTGCCAGCAGGACAGGTTTCTGGCAAAACCTCTCTCCTTGGCTTGCAGACTGCTGCCTTCTCTTACGTGTCTGCACATGGCCTTTCCTCTCTGAGGGGCCCTCCTGTGTCTCCCTCTTTTCCAGGCATATCACTCCTTGGTAGTAGTGTGCTATCTCTAGGGTCCTGCACAGCTTTCTTCCCCTTCATAAAGGCACTCTCTCCACACGTGGTCCCAGGAGTGATTAGAGCTTCAACCTGCGGCTGCTGGGAGGCCTGACTCAGTCCATAGCATCTGCTCGCTCACACGTCACTCCAGCACCCATCTGCTGAGGAGCTGTCACTCGCCAGGTCTTTGCCAAGTCCCAAAGGAACAAAGTGGAAACCAGACACCCACTCCTGACGCTGCTCAGATGGTCGGGGAGGTGAGCGCCTTCTCCAGTGCTGATGATGTCACAACTCTTGCCCGGAGTTATGTAACCGGCGAGGGATGCTGGGTTCTTCTTCGAGGGAGCAGGGGGTGCTCTCACAAAGAGATAGGGGCCAAGCCACAAAGGTCTTGTGTTGGAGTCAATCAAGCATGCGTTCTTGGAACAGAACACCCCAGGAATCCAGGGCCCCCTGGGCCAACCAGGGAAGTGCTAAAGTGCACAGGGGACACAGGGGATGTCTGACGCACTTGCGGGAATGAACAACCAGGGACTTCCAAGTTCATTTGCAGACATCTGGAATGGCCAGTCATGCCAGCCTCCTTAAGGATGAATATGGAAAATATGCCCATATTCATAAAGTCTTTAAGTAGATTTTTTTAACATTTGTATTAACATGGAAGTGAAAGTTGAAAACCCTTAAAGTATATCTGCTACAAAGTCAGAAATTATCCCACAATTCCAGGTGCAGCTAGACATGACTGATGGCAGTGTAGCCATGGTGACCCAGCAGATGGCACACACTGTTCACCCTCCAGGAGAGTGGGGGCAGAAGCAGCATACCACCAAGGAGGAATAAAAAGGAACAGCAAGTCACATCTCAACAGCCACCTGTCAGAGATGACAAAACAAAGACCCAGAGAGGGAAGGGCAGCTACCCAAACTGGCGTGGTAAAAATCAAGACTGGAGCCAAGTGCCGCGATTCCGTCAAACTGCCCTGGGTGGGGACTCAAGACGCTGCACGCGGCGGACGAGGTCCTCTTCCGTTCAGACCCTCTCTTGCCACGTGTCCGCCGCGCCTCACTCCCATCATTCCAAGCCCGTGACTTCCGGAGCCTGCCGCGCTCTCCTTTCTGGCCACTGTTCACGCTGCCCCCATCGCCTGGAATGCACTCTTGAGACCTTTCCGTCCCCCCACTTGGCTGGCGCCCACTCAGTCCTGCACTCGGATCCACTAGGGCCCACTGCGGCAAGCCTTCGCGGACCCCCAGGGCTGCCCCGTGCCCCTCTTCCGTGAGCTCTCGCAGAATCCCCACCCCGCCCCACACTACAGGGATCACACCGTCCATCAGCATGGAACCTGCCACCTCACTCACCTGCTGCCCAAGGAGAAAGTAACCTCTCGGGGCACCACCCAGCCCTCTTCCAACTCTGTTTCTGAGTGTCCATTGCAGCCCTGGGACCAGCAGGTTTCTTCAGAAACGTGTGCTGCAACTGTGACGCCCATGTCACAGAGTCAGGATTAAAACTATCCCATCTTGTCCTAATCACATCCTTTTGTCTGCGGATGCCATGGCAGAAATGCCAAAGTGCACCACATATTTATAGAATAATGTACAGACAGATGTGCTGTGGCCAGCACGAAACAGCCACTTACGGTGTGCCGTGTACATCTCCATCAGGCACACGAGGTCTGCACTCCAGACCCTAGTCACCCCATTTTATGCCCGGGTTTCCTGTCTCCCAGGTAGCGAGTAACAGGGCCAGGCTCTCTCACACTCAAGAGCCACAGCTATGGGCCAGTGCCTTTCCTGGAGCCCCCAGTGGGAGCAAGTGCCTGCCATTTGCCTTTGGACTGCAGTAGTTTTGCTTATGCACACCAACACCAGAACAGACAGCTTCAAGCAATACACCATTGTGGTTCTGCCCAACCAACGCCAAGGTGAATTAAACAGCATTCTGTTTGCTCAGACAACAGCAGAGAAGATGAGCACAGAACTTTTGTGGGCAGAGGGAAATAAGCAGCTTCAGTAGTTAACCCCAAAGAATAAAGTTAGGGCGACAATTAAATTCCCATTCAAAACAACAGATTTCTCCTGAAAAAACAAAGTTGTCTCCTCTCAGATATCCTACGGAACAAATCAGCAATGAGAACATTTGGATTCTTTTAAATGGCAACTTTGAAATCAACAAAATCAACTTTGGAAGGTCTGCATGCCTCTGAAAGTTAATGCCAGACATATGTTTTACCTGTATCTCTCACTTAGATGGATAGAACAGGTGTGGCCATATTTATTCAGTATAGCTGTAAGCCTTAGAACTGGAAAAACTCCTCAAGTGTCCAGATGAATGATGGGTGGATCTGTATGCTACATTAGAGGGTAAGAATGCTGCACGTTTATGAGGAATCCAGAAGGTCCTGTTTTAAGCTTGCTGGGAGGATTTGTCTGTTCACTTAGGTTAAGACACAGAGGCTAAAGGATAGGACACTAGACAGATGAACATTCAACCTCCAAGAGCGACTGAAAATTTAGTCCAAATGACAAGCAGGACCCAGCATGCCAGGGGCACCAGCATCTAAAGAAAACTCAGCCACAGCCAGCTACCTCTCAGATCCAGCTTGTTCTAATGGCTGGGAAGCTGAGATTGTAACCCTCACAACTCAGGCTTGCCTGGAGCTCTCCAAAGCCATAACAACTAAGTACGATTTGTCAGACACTGTTCCGTGGAATATCGAGGCCATTCCAAATGTTTTAGGAAATTCTTAGAAGTGTCATGTTCGCAGACCACTCCTACCTCGAGCCCTAGTTTCCATGGCACTGGATATGTTTACTGGTGTTCAAGGACAGCGTGCCATCCTTCTCCACATGGCCGCATGTTCTGAGTGGTTGACGTGTTGACAAGTGTGCACTACAGCTATGAGAGCCCTGGTCTTTCGACTTTCATCCGGTTGGATTTTGCCAGCAAGAGGGTGCGGTCAGGCAATTCTCCCCACTCTACTCCTTGGACCCCCAGTGCTGTGACAGCAAACCTTTTAGGGCTTTCAATGATGCAAACAGCCTGCTTTGGGACGTGTGCCACAGGTGTGCCACCCCTGTCGTGGCTACCAACTTACAGTTACAGCGCCAGCCCTTGTGTCTGAGGAGCTGCTCCCTCCCCTTCCCAGCCTGCCGGTGCTGCTGGCTCTGGGGTGCTTCACCTTCCTGTGTTGGTTTCCGGTACCCTCCTTGAAAATATTCCTTCTGTTAAACTCTCTTCTTTTACCTAGTATAAGTGTGTCATCCAACTGGAAAACTGTTTTCTCTTAAAAGACATGTAGTGTTGCCTCTCTCTGTACGACTCAGAATTTCCTTGTTTTCTCTGAGAAAAGCGAGCTCACACACAAAGCAGTTATCCATGTAACCACATTGGCTGACTTGGGGGCCCCACAGACTGCGCCATGAGGGACACAAATCACACAGCAGGAGCCTGCAGGGCTCCTGATTGACGGGCACTTCTTTTTAGCAGTGGTTCTCGTCTCCCTTCTCTGCTCTGCCTCCTGCTATACCACTTTCCTCTACAATCAGGCTTCCCTCCCCGGTTTGTGTCTTGGGGCCCTGGTAATATTTTTCTTTCCCCTCTTGATGTAATTTAAGTGACTCATCAAGGAGTTTTCCTAAATATAGACATTTTCCACCTAAGAAGAGAAAATCTAGCACAACTCCTTCATATCATCACCTCCTTCAACATGTGGAAGGGTAGATATCACCAGCCGGCAGACAGACTCACAAGTGACACAGACCTGGGCACTGGGCTTCAAGTCTCCGAGAGAGCACCGGGAAGAACTCCGAGTTTGGGACTCAGGCCGAAGGAGAAGCTTAATCACGGGCTTTGGTTTCGAAACCGAGGCCCAGGACAGGGCCCATTCCTGGAAAGCACTTCTGCGGACGAAGGGCAAGTACAACTGCCAGGCCACACGGAGGCCAGCTGCCAGCACCGGAGCTTTACTCTGGCCAGACGAACCGAAGGTGCCACCCCCCTCAAGTAGTTGAGTGAAAGGTGATCTAGGAACTTGATCCTTTCCACTGGCCACCCACGGTGGGACCTGGAGAAGCCACAGCGGAAAACCGGAAGGTGGTGCTGACCCACGGCACGCTTCCATTAAGACCTGAAATTGTTTATGTTCATATTATCAAAGAAACTAAGGTGTGTAATCCAAAACTAAAGTAAGTGCCAACCGCAGTCAAAATATATTGAATATAAACCAGCAGAGAGTGTGGGAAACGGAAATAAGCTTTGATAGTAATAAATTAATATCCTAAGTTTCCCATTTTAACATTACAATCAAATATAAAAGAAACAAAAACTTAAATTCATTCACTTCTTTGCAAACTATAACTGAAGGAAAACTTCCTGGGCATGTTAAGAGTGTGCAGCATGACAAAAATAAATACTCGTGCAGTATTTACCTTTTCTGGAATATTCTCAGACATTACAGAGGCAATTTGAAGACTGGCTAGACCATGTGCCTTTCTTCAAGCACAGAAGTAAGAACTGCTGCTGTGGTGTTGTGAGGGCAGACATCTCCGCTCTGACGGCAGGCCTGAGAGGCTCACCATGCTGTCACATGCCACCCTCCTCTGGGTCAGATGCACAATAAAGACCCCGAACACTTGTTAAAGCCTGACTCGGCAGTTAGGAGAGAAATAAGGTGCCTCCACCCTTACTCTGTGCCTCATTCTGCAATCTTAGTAGAACACCCACAGTTATAAGGGGAAATCAATCACTCCAAATTATAAGGGCTTAGAATTGGTAATGTATCACACATGATTAAGTTACTGGCTGATGATATTATAATTTACTTATCAAATTCCCCAAGGAGGGAAA
>PVIC010028038.1:0-23480 GCA_004025085.1 Thryonomys swinderianus
CTCTATTTCCCTTTTCTCTGAATTTCCCTGTGGTGGTGATCTTTGTGTCTGTTTTTTTTTTTTGTATATTTTCTCATTTCTACTCTTTTGTTGTTACTAATGCTATTTGTTTCATTCCTTGCCTGATGACACTGCAGTGTTTGTTGCAGGTCTCTTTCTGTTATCTGGGGCCCTTTGGAAGTGGCACCTTCCTGGGGTGTCCTCCTTGAATCTGTAATGACCCTTGAGAATTCTCATTTCTGACACATCATGGGAGGTATCTGAACAGAACAATCACATCATGTCTGTTTACATAATACAATCAGTGCCACTATCAGTATTAAACACAATAAATAAAATGAAAAGTTTTGTTAATTTCTATTCTGAAGACTTTGCGCTCATGAGTTACCTCTATGTCCATACGCCAAAATTTAGAATTAATCAGTAATATGTACATAACATGTAGATCATAAATGTACCCCCAGAACCCTTTGGGAATAAAAGGTCGCTGGGGAATCAGGGAGGTAGGGAGACAGAAGGAGAGTGAAATAGGCTTAGCAGATTTATAAAGATCACCTAGACTTGAGAGCCTCGTATATGCCAGTGGGTAACAGAGGATAAAGGGGCATATATAAAACAGTGCCAACTGTATGTTGCAAGACCGCTGGAGACTTTGCACACCTTCTTATAATAGTACAGGAGAAGAGATAGGGCAGCCTAAGAGTCTTTTACTTCTGGGTATTGGCTCTGACAGGAAGATAGGAGAGGGTGTGGAGACAAGAGGTGAATAGAGGGATCTAGGAGTAGATGGCAGAAAAGAAGCTAGATTCCCTTGTTTTTTATCTTGCCTGGTCTCTCAGCATGGCTCCGGTGTGGAGGGATGCAGGAAATGGCTCCGGGATCCTCTGGGGCCTGTGTCGTCACAACGCAGCTCTGTGGTGGAGTGGGGGCCGGCTGGCAGACCGCAGTCCTCTGTGCTGGTAATGGCGCTCAGGGTCTGTGACCTCAGGACTGTCTTTTTTTTTTTTTTTTTTTTGAGACAGGGTCTCACTTTGTAGTTCAGGCTGGCCCTGAGCTCACTATGGTGCCCAGGCAAGCCTCGAACTCAGCAATCCTCTTGCCTCTGCCTCCCGAGTGCTGGGATGACAGGCGTGAGCCACCACGCCCGGCACTGTGGTATGTGGTATTGATTGTTGGCGGGCGTGAGTCTCCACACCCAGCATTGTATGTAGTTACTGGGGATTGAACTCAGGACCTTGTGCTTGCGAGACAGGTGCTGGAACCTCTGAGCTAACCCTCTGGCCCAGGACTGTCTTTCTTAAAGTTGGCACACATGCCAAAGATGGCATGCAAAAATCCATTAGCAATGACACTGGGACCAGTTGCATTGCTCTCTCCTTGTCCCTGCTATTTGTGGGCACTGGAAGAAATGACCTAAGGACAGTGTCTTTTCTTTGAGCCTGTGCTCAAGTCAAGTCTCTCTTGATCCCTCTACCAAACTGCACAATCCACCCCCAGCACTTCAGAGAGGTGTGCTCTTGGCAAATTGATTATGAGGGACTGTCCACACCTGCACTGGCTAATAGGTGAAAATAGAAACAGGAGGTAGTTTCCTAAAAACCACTGATGCTTTGTTTTTTGTTTGTTTGTTTATTTGAGAGAAGGTCTCAGTATATATCCAGGGTAGTCTTGAACTCACTATGTAGCCTGAGCTGGCCTCGAACTTGGTGCAATCTGCCTCTCAGCCTCCTGAGTGCTGGAATTATAGGTGTGCACCACCATGTCTAGCACCACCAATGCTTTGAATTGAGCTTTCTCCACATTCTGCCCATTTCAAGTGATAGCTGTCGGGTGTAGTGGCACACATCTATAGTCCTAGCTCTTGGGAAGCTGAGGCAGGAGGATCACCATGAGTGTGAGGCCAGTCTGAACTAGCAAGACCCTGTCTCAAACAAATAATAAATAAGTAAATTTTTAAAAAGTTAAAATGACGGGCCAGAGGGTTAGCTCAGTGGTTCCGGCACCTGCCTCACAAGTGCAAGGTCCTGAGTTCGATCCCCGGAAAGCACATACAATGCTGGGCATGGAGACTCATGCCCACCAGCCATCAATACCACATTCCACAGTGCCCGGCGTGGTGGCTCACGCCTGTAATCCCAGCACTCGGGAGGCAGAGACAGGAGGATTGCTGAGTTTGAGGCTTGCCTGGGCTACATAGTGAGTTCAGAGCCAGCCTTAACTACAAAGCGAGACCCTGTCTCAAAAAACAAACAAACAGGGCCGGAGGGTTAGCTCAGTGGTTCCGGCGCCTGCCTCGCAAGCGTAAGGACCTGAGTTCGATCCCCGGTTACCACATATAATGCTGGGCGTGGTAGCTCACGCCTGTAATCCCAGCACTCGGGAGGTAGAGACGGGAGGATTGCTGAGTTCGCGGCGGCTTGCCTGGGCACCATAGTGAGCTCAGGGCCAGCCTGAACTACAAAGCAAGACCCTGTCTCCAAAAAGCAAAAAAACAAACAAACAAACAAACAAACAAACAAAAAAAGTTAAAATGACATTCAAGTGAACTCAGCCTGCACAGAGGCCACCAGACCAAAGAGGCTAAGAAAACTGACAAATGGAACCAGCTGGGAGCCCTCAGGTTACTTGGAGAAATAGCAGAACTCCAGTGGGAAGGCTGTCTCCCCTCATCTATTTCACAGGCGAGGGAGGGTAGGTTCAGAGGTGCCTCCAGGAAATGGCAGGCTCGGAAAGCAGTACTAGGTATGCCAGCAGGAAAGGCCTCATGGTTACAGTCCCATCCATGCTAGGCTCCCTACCATCAGTGCCACTTCTGGCACAAGGCAACTGCTTCAGAGTATCACCCACAGGCTGGCCACCTAATTGTGGAGCCCCCTGTCCAGGGTTATGTCCCCACAACTAACTGTGAAGTCTTGGGTAAGTCTCTTAACCTTTTAACTTCTCTGTGCCTCAGCTTCTTCATCTGTAAAATGGGGTTGATAATGGAGTCTAGCTGGGTATGGTGGCTCACGCCTGTAATCCCACTTGGGAGGCAAAGACAGGAGGACTGCTGAGTTCAAGGCTTTCCTGGGCTACATAGTGAGCTCAGGGCCAGCCTGAACTACAAAGCAAGACCCTGTCTCAAAAAAAATAATAATAATGGACTCTACACATAGTTATTCTGAGAGATCAAGGAAATAAAACAGTGAAACTTCGAGTTACAACCAGCCTGACTATGAACAACTTGAGCTAATTAAGTTAGTGGAAGATTCAGTTGTTTCAAGGTAAACTTCTAGGTCTCAACTATATTGACATACAACCAACTTGAGTTACAACCAGCCCTCAGGAACCCATAGAGTTCGTATGTTAAGGGTCCACCATATGTGTAAACTCAGAGCAGCAACTAGCACAGGGGAAGAGCTCTCTGGGTGCTAGCTGAATGCCAGGTTAAGAAATTACATGAGCCCGGGTTTTGTCTCCCTTTTACCCTGTAGCACGTTCAGGGATCACCCGACCTCGAGTGTTGCAGGCTCAGCCTTGCCTGGGCCTGGAGGTCACAGGGATGACTGGCTGTCGCCCAGCACTCTGAGAGTCCCTCACCATTGTCTAGCCGCAACCTCAGTCCCGATGGCTGCTCATCCCCTCACACTGAGGCCCAGTACCTACCCACCTACCCCGTTATGACCAATTCTGCTTGCTCAATCCTCGCCTCTGCCCCAGGCTCATCGCGAGAACATTTAACATAGATGAAGAATTGACACATGAAGAATTTGAGAACCCTTCAGGAGGTATATGATAGAATGATAGGTTGGATGTTCAGACACTGGGGATGCTAGAAAGGAGAAACCAGTTTGGATTGGTCAAGCAGAGATGCTGGGGGAAGCAGAACTGGGTCAGGAAGCCTTTGTAGAAATGGCAGACAATGGAAGGGAAAACCTGGATTTCTGGTCAGCTTCTTAGATCCATAACCCCCATAGCTCGAATTCCAGTTCCCTACACTTTGCTGTCTGTCCTGTCCCACAGCAAGGACCTGGACTGTGTCTGGCTCTGTCTGACAGGACAGCAGTGGCATTGTTGGTTGTAGGGAACAGGGAAAGGGGACATAACTAGAATCTTTGCAATAAGTTCTAGTGTCTTGTGAGTCCAACACCAAAAGATGAAATAATTAATAACAGAAATGAGACTTAGAGAAGAAGCTGGTTTGTGGCATGATCCATGCTACTCTGGGAAGCAAAGACAGCAGACCAGAGCCTGGTACACATTTTATTCAGTACCTCTGGAGCCAGCAATGTTACAGGTGATTCAGAGGGTAATAGTTTCCATACTCAGGAATAACAAACTAACAGGCCACTCTGAGAGCAGCTTGTAAGACGGTCACTCAGAGGGCAGTAGTTTCCTATCTCAGAAGTAACAAATGTAACAGGTTACTAAGATAGCTGATATCTCAGAAATAACAAACGTAGCAGGTCACCCAGAGTGCTGATATCTGAGAAGTAACAAATGTAACAAGTCACACAGACATGTGTAGCATGTTTGCACATCCTAGAGTAATGAGGAATTACATAGATGAAGGTCCCAGTGAAGATCTGCCCTGAGCATCACAGCACCGGGATCACTGGGGTCTTTGTTGTTCCCAGAGGTGAAGATAAAGAGTCAAGTCCTCAGATCCAGATATGCCATAGTGGGATATGGTCTTCAGGCAGGAAAGCATGGCCCAGTCATAGTTAAAACTGTTCAATTAATTTTCCCAACTGGATTGCTCCTGACAGCTGGACAGAGGTGGCATATTGATGTCCTTTGCTGACAGAGAACAGCAAGAATACTACTGAGGAATCCCTTGAGATGAACAAGGCTGGATGCCAGAGGCCCTGATCATTATCATTTAGAACTGTACACTTCATTCTTGGAAACATTCCAAGAGGAAAGAGCTCAAATGTTACTGTCCTCACAAAGCCTCACCACTAGGTTCAATTTAGTGTGAACCACATCACTCCCACCACCCCCTAAAGAACTTTTTCAGACCAGGTCACCACTCCTCCGACTTGAAGTTAGCATTCTTGTCTTTAAAAAGTAACCATCACTGGGTATGGTGACACGCACCTGTAATCCTAGCACTCTAAGAGGCTGAGACAGGAAGATCATAAATTCAAGTCCAACCTGTAGCAGTTTAGTAAAACCCCACACCAGAGTTCTCAAACTATCTGTGATGAAAGGTTAGTGATTTTTTTTAAATTTCCAATCTCTCATGGACACATGGTTTTGCAAAATAAAGGTAATCAGAAAAGAAATTGATTATACTCTTTCTGGGCTTGATGGAGCAGGAGTCACCATCATGGGAGTCAACATCCAGCACAAGGGCCAAGAGGCCCAGCACAAGGAGCTCATGAGCCAAGGCATCTGCCTGTGTCCAAAGGTCAAGCTGTACAGGCTTCTGGCCAGACGGACAAACTCCACCTTCAGGCGGGTTGTGCTGAAGAGGTGGTTCATGAGTTGTACTGGTCAGCTCAAGGCTAGCCTAGAATACAGTGTGACTCTGTTTCAAAAAGCCAAAAAGGAAAAAAAAAAAAGCTATTAAACTGGGTATGCTGGTGCATGCCTATAATCTCAGCTACTTGGGAAGCCGAAACAGGAGGATTGAAAAGTCAAAGCAATTTAGGGAGAATTTGTCTCAAAACAAAAAGAGTTGCAGGGCCGGAGGGTTAGCTCAGTGGTTCCGGCGCCTGCCTCGCAAGCACAAGGACCTGAGTTCAATCCCCGGTTACCACATATAATGCTGGGCGTGGTGGCTCACGCCTGTAATCCCAGCACTCGGGAGGCAGAGACGGGAGGATTGCTGAGTTCGCGGCGGCTTGCCTGGGCACCATAGTGAGCTCGGGGCCAGCCTGAACTACAAAGCGAGACCCTGTCTCCAAAAAGAAAAAAAAAAAAAAGAGTTGGAGCCAGATGTGATGCCATATACCTGTCATCCCAGTACTCTGGGAGGCTGAGGCAAGAGGATACCAAATTAAAGCCTTAACCCAGCCTGGTCAATTAAGTAATTTAGCAAGACCCTGTCTCAAAATAAAAGAAAATTAAATTAGAAAGAGGGCTGGAGATATAGCTCAGTGTGATGGCCTTGAGTTCAATCCCCAGTACCACTTAAATAAACAAGCAAACAAATATAGAAAGTGTTTGGAATGGATGTGGTGGTGTACATCTGTAGTCCCAGCACTTGAGAAACGGAGGCAGGAGGACTGTCACAAGTTTGAAGCCAGCCTGGACTACACAGTGAGTTCAGTGCCAGGCTTTGAGGCCCTGTCTCAAAAAAACAGGGTTGGAGCCGGGCGTGGTGGCTCATGCCTGTAATCCCAGCACTCGGGAGGCAGAGGCAGGAGGATTGCTGAGTTCGATGCTTGCTTGGGCTACATAGTGAGCTCAGAGCCAGCCTGAACTACAAAGTGAGACCCTGTCTCAAAAAAAAAAAAAAAAAACAGGGTTGGAGATTAAGCTCAGTGGTTCTGCTGCCTGCCTAGCAAGCGCAAGGTCCCTGGTTCAATCCAGGTAACCACATACAATGGTATGATATTGGGCGTGGTGACTCACACCACCAGCAATCAATACCACACCCCACGATGCTGGGCATGGTGGCTCACGCCTGTAATCCCAGCACTTGGGAGGCAGAGGCAGGAGGATTGCTGAGTTCGAGGTTTGCCTGGGCTACTTAGTGAGCTCAGGGCCAGCCTGAGTTACAAAGTGAGACTCTGTCTCAAAAAAAAAATCCCAATAAATACATAAAAATTCTAAAAAGGGTTTGAGCCGTAGCTCAATGGCAGACCTCTTGCCTGGCATATGAGAGGCCCTGGATTCAATCCCTAGTGCTGATAAATAAACTTAAAAGTTTACTGACCTTTGGGCCGGAGGGTTAGCTCAGTGGTTCCAGTGCCAGCCTCGCAAGCGCAAGGACCTGAGTTCGATCCCCGGTAACCACATATAATGCTGGGCGTGGAGACACGCCCACCAACAGTCAACACCGCATACCACAATGCCATATGTGGTGGCTCACGCCTGTAATCCCAGCACTCGGGGGGCAGAGACAGGAGGATTGCTGAGTTCACAGCAGCTTGCCTGGGCACCATAGTGAGCTCAGGGCCAGCCTGAACTACAAAGCGAGACCCTGTCGCAAAAAAAAAAAAAAAAAAAAAAAGGTTACTGACCTTAGAAGACCTAAAAAAAATAATTATACCAACCAGGTGTGGTGGCACACGCCTGTAATCCCAGCATTTGCGAGGCTGAATCAGGAGGGCTGCCGAGAGTTCAAGGCCAGCCTGGGTTCCATAATGAGTTCAAGGCCACCCTGAACTAGTAGTAAGAGCCTGCCTTATAACAAATAACAACAACAAAAAAGACTCATCCTCTCCAAAATTATAATAAACACATCCAGTCCGGTTCCTTCAACTAAAGCTGATATTTTAACCAATGGGTGAGAACGTAATGTTACTGCCTTGAAAAGGATCTCAGTACATGGAGAAAACATTTGAAAAATGAATGCTTATACTTTCATTATGTCATTTAGTGCCAAAAGTAAGTAGAATATGCAGGCAGCCTCCCATCTCTGCACACTTAGAAACTTGGAAAGGAAGATTCCTAATTTATTTTAAAATCTTGCAAATGTAGAACTTTTGTAGGTTTGAAGACACTTATCAAAACACAAAACTGCAAAAACTGCTGATGGGTTTGCGAAAACGAGCGACTGACACAGAAAAGGTAGAGTTGAACCAGCTGTACTCCATCAAAAACTTTGTATCACTGGTGGGTGGAGCTGAATAATGAGAATGATAAAAGCATGAGCTCAGCCAAGAAGATTTCCTTCCACTTGGAGCTGTGGATCTTCGTGAGAACTCAGCTTTCTCACTGGCCCCTAGGTGGGAAGGAACTAAACCATGCCCTGGAAGAGCTATGTCACAGTACGAACCCAAGACTTAAAACAGAGGAGTGCATCAGTCATTCTCTTGTGAAAAACATTCAGTGGTAACATTTTAATCAGTACCTCACTAGGCTACTTTGGTTTTGGTTTTTATGGCATTGACTGAATCCTCTGCCTTCACCCTGAACTACATTCCTAGCACTGGTGTTTTAATTTTTTATTTTGAGACAGGGTTTTGTTAGTTGCCCAGCCTGGTCTCAAACTTGGGATCTTCATACCTCAGCCTCTCAGAATATTGGGATTACAGTTATGGACCACCCCACCTGGCTTCTAAGTAACTTTTTTTTTTTTTTTTTTGAGACAGGGTTTCACTTTTGTAGTTCAGGCTGGCCCTGAGCTCACTCACTATGTAGCCCAGGAAAGTCTCAAACTCAGCAATCCTCCTGCCTCTGCCTCCCGAGTGCTGGAATTACAGGCGTGAGCCACCATGCCCAGCACTGTGGTATGTGGTATTGATAGCTGGTGGGCGTGAGTCACCACGCCCAGCATTGTATGTGGTTACTGGGATCGAACTCAGGACCTTGCGCTTGCAAGGCAGGCGCCGGAACCACTGAGCTAAATCTCCAGCCCTTAAGTAACTTTTGTGTTATATGCCTTATAAAATGTTTACATTATCAGGCTAGCGGTGTAGCTCAAACTTCCTTAGCATACATGAGGACCTGGATTCAATTGCCAGCACTGCACACCGAAAAATAAATTATTTAGAAGTATTTTTTAAGCTAGTCATGGTGGTGCATACCTATAATCCCAGCACTCTGGGAGGCTGAGGCAGGAGAATGACAATTTGGAGCCCATCCTGGGTAACATAGTGATTTAGTGAGACCCTGCCTCGGAATAAATACAAAAGAGAGCTGGAGACATATCTCAGTGCAGAGGCCCTGGGTTCAATCCCACTTACCCAAAACAAGCACAAACAGTTGACACTGTCCACATTTTTCTTTATCTTGACAGATCTGGCATCCTTCCACCCGGCTGAAAGCAGGAAGTTTTTGATTCCCTCGAAGTTTCAAGGTACAGCGAGTGTGAGTGTGTAGAAGGCAAAGACTGTAGCTGTCACAGAGACTGTCAGTGGTCTTTAGGACTAGCACAGTTTTTTTAGGCAAAACATTTATTGGCCCATTTTAGATACACCTACTGATAACACTCATTGTAGGGAATGTGCACCTGGACATGGCACATCCTGCCTCTTCTTTCCCCATCCCCCTCAAGCCCCCTCCCCTTCTATTTTTCCTCCTACTTTTACTTTTTTCTTGTCCCTTCCTTCCTTTCCCCCTCTCTTTCCTTGTTCCCCTTTCCATTTGAACGTTTTCTTACAATTTCACAATATCTATTATACATTTTAGTCCTTATTTATACTTTTGGTTTCTCACACCAAAGAAACAATGTGGTATTTAAACATGTGTGTCTGATTTATTTCACTTAAGAGAATGGTCTCAGCCAGCTGCAGTGGCTCATGTTTGTAATCCCAGCATTAGGGAGGCTGAGGTAGGAAGGAGGATTGCTGTGAATCTGAGGCCAGCCTCGGTTATATAGTAAGTTCAAAGCCAGCCTGGACCACATAGCAAGATCCTGTCTTAGATAAAAGAATACAGTCTCAGGGTACATCCATTTAGCTATAAATGTCTCAAGTTTACCCTTGAGTAGAACTCCATTTTATATATTAAACACACACACACACACACACACATCTTTATCCATTTGTTGGTTGATGGCCATTTGGGCTGTTTCCAAGATTTAGCTATTACAAATTTAGAATACATAACACTATCTAAATCCCGAACATTTTTAACACCCCCAAAGAAGCCCATATCTAATAGCATTCACTCTCCATTCCACCCCCCCTCACCCCAACCCTCCCTCAAATCTCTAACCTATTCCCTGTTCCTATGTGTTCCTTCTTCTGGCCATTTCACATCAATGAAATCAGAAGAGTCCTGGTTTCATTTAGCATGTTTTACAAGATGCATGCCCTTTGTAGCCTGTATCAGTATTTCATTCCTCTTTTGCAGCACTGGAGACTGAGTGAAAGGCCTTATGTATGTCAGGGGAGGACTCTGTAGTCTTTCATCCCTTTTTATGGCCAAATAATATCCCATTGTATGTTTATACCACATTTCATTTATCCATTCATGGGTATTGATCCTGGAATGATAGACATTTTCTGTCAGTCCGTTTTCTGTTGCTCTAACACAATACCCAAGACTGGGAGGTTGATAAAGAACAGAGGTTTCTGTGGCTCACAGCTCTCAAGGCCAAGCAGTCCAAGCATGGTATGGCATCCACTTGATTTCAACTCATGGGTCCAGGCTCCTCCTGCTGTTTCAACACATGACAGAAAGTGATGGACAAGTAGGTGTGTACAAAAGAGAAACAAGGGACAGACCTACTCTAGCAGTAACTTGGGCATCTCAGAGAACAAGAGCTCCCTCACTACAGTAGGGGGAGAGTTAACCCACCCCAGGAGAGGGGCATCTGTGCATTTGGGAGCATGGCACCACCAATTACTTCCTATTGTCTGCTTCCCAGTGCCTCCACACCGAGGAGTTAAGGCGCTGCAATCACAGAGCAATGGGCACTGCGGTTGTCCCACTTTGGGGTGCTCTGACCATTTGTGCTGTCAGAATGCAGGTGTGACGCTTGGCCCAGGGCCCGCCACTCACCCACATGCACGATAAGCAGCTATTAGCATTTTTTTAAATTGAATTCTTTATTGGTACATTTTATTTACAGCTCACAATCACATACAACATTGGGGAATCTGTACCAGTATATGACACAAGTTAATTCTCATTTTTTAGCATTTTTTTAAACCAACACTATGCTGGGTGAGTTGGGTCACAGGCTACCTTAGTGTCAGAGGTGGAAGGCAGAAGGTGCCAAGGGCAACACTCATGGCACTTTTGCTGAGTGTGGTCCCTGTCCAGGCAGTGTGACAGAGACAGAGCACAGACTCTACTGACTGTCACTTGGGAGTCGTGTGGCCGGGCAGGTTGTTCAAGCGCTCTCATCCCGTGTGTGAACTGGACAGAAATACTGGCTTCTGTATGACCCTCACAGCTTTGCAGTCTGAGTCAAAAATAGATCATTCCAAATAGAGCCAGGTGTGGTGTTGCCAGCTCATCGCCTCAGTAGCCGGGAGGCTTAAGTAGGAGCTGGAGACTGGCCTGGGCAACATGAGGTGATTCTGTCTCAACAAACGAACTAACAAATAAATAAGACAGCACATTGGGAGTATTATTCCAAGCCATACGTATTGCTGAAGCCAACACCTGTCAAAATGAGGAGCTACTTTTACACCCTCTCCAGGTTGGTCACATTCTCCTCAAGATGACATTTGGGCCTTCTCGCCACAACCCCTGTGGGCAACATCACCTTCCTCCCCTCTGCTTATTGGCGGCCTGATCAAAGGGTCAAGGACACAATTCTGAATTCACATCAGCAAAGGCCCTGCAGCAGCCTCTCCTGGGTGAAACCTCCATGGTCTTTCTGGTTTTTCTGAATCGCCGCTTGGCTAGGGCGCCCTCGTGTGTCTCCACGTGGTCATACTTTCTCTCTTTTCCAGGACATGACCTTTTCAGCGCAATATCAATACAACATGTAATGGAAAGTTTTCTTTGTCACACTTCAGGGCCCAGGTTTGACCGCCCAGCTCCAGTGAAGCCCTGTCTGTGTGAGTGTTAGGCAGGTTTCCTGCTTCTACACAGGCCTGAACATTTCCGGCTCCCTGTCCACCCCCCCAGGGATTTTGAACAGCTCTGGTCACAGGTTCACGTATGTGCCAGCTTGAATCCCCACCTTCTACTATCCCAAGGTTATGTGAGCTAATTTCTCCAATATGTATATCAAGTTTTATTAAAGGACTGGGGGAGAAGGTAGTTCCAAAGTACTAGGCAAGAGTTTCTAAAGTGCTTACTAAATGCAAATTGTTCTGTAACCTAAGAAAAAGGTATTCCAAATGAGACCTCCCACAGTAGAGCCCTGACACTTGGGAAGGGGAAACAACATATGGCAGCGTACACACACACACCACGCTCAAACATCTGGTGCACACACCAGTGGCTCTCTCTTGCCAAGAGTCAGATAGGATGAGTATAGGTCTTTGGAGGAGAGGAAACTCACATTATACCTGGAATCTCAAGAATGTGCCTCACTCCCTTCCCCAGGGGCTATGGAAACTGACACATTTGCTTTCCGGGTTCCCCACTTCGCCCTTGGCCTTGTGGGCACTTGTGGAGTTTTCTGAATTAAAGCCCCACTAGCGAACTCCTTTGAGGGCCATTGGCTTTACTTGAGGGGCATGTTTCAGGAAATCTCCCTGTAGATTTTTACAGAACAATTATGATTCCCCCACGGATTCCCACTAAGATTTCTGAGCTGTTCACTCTCCGTTGAGATTGATTTTTGACATACATCTGACACGTCAGCTTTAAGTTTCTTTTTCCCCTCTTCCTCTCTAAGATTACAGGATCCATAAAGGCATTAGAGAAGCTGCTGTTTGAACAAGACACTAGGTATTATCATCTGCAGTGCAAATACCCACTCTACACCCAGCAGTTTAAAAGGATTGGAGGGGTTTTGCCGGTTCTCTTGCTAGAGTAGCTGAAGGGGTCCAGAATGTGGTTCAGTGATGCAGCGCTTGGGCAGCACACCAAGGCCTGGGTTTCGTCCCCAGAGCCACACAAGATGAGAAAGATAGGGTAGCAGTGACTGGCAACCCTTCTGCCTTCTACTCCCTCTAGCTCTCTGGTGTCAAATAACAGAGACCCTCACAACTGAACCAGGGACCAGCACTGTGGTGCTAGGGCCCGGTGCATGCAGCTGGCGACCTAAGAGAAAAGCGCTCGCTAAGTAAAGATGAAATGAGTCGCTAGGGTGGCACTGTGGCTTTGCTCTCTGGCGAAGGGCAAGGCAAGGGCACATGCATCACTGGGCTGTGGCACTGGTCAGGCAGCTGCTTTTGGAGTCTCTGAACTGGAATCAGAGATATTATTACTGCTGATTAGAAGGGAATTACCTGTTAGTGGCGAGGAACATTAATAGTCTAAGCAGCTCTCCATCCTCCATCCTCCAAGTTAGCATTTTGATTAAAAATGTTTTTTGCTGCAGCTGTTTGCAAATTGTGGAAGTGTGAGTGCATGTGTGTGGTTTGATGTTTACAGATTTGGGGCTACAGAGGGGAGTTTCCAGAACTACGGAAGTAACTGTCAGTCAGGGCTCATTTTGAAAATGAAAGTCTGAGAGCTGGGGGCCCACTCTGGGCCTGGGCCTGGGCGCTGACAAGCCAGTGGAGGCCAGCAGGTGGCTCTGGCCTCCTGAATCAAGGAAGGAACCATTTAATCATTTTTTTATTTTTATGAATTGACCAAATATACATGTTACTTTTAGCATCCCGAAGAGATTCAGTCTGGGGCAAAGATATGTGAATGGGCATGGGGGCCACAGATGCACTCACACACACACACACACACACACACACACACACACACACACAATCACATTTTCCTAGGCTGCCAACTCAGAACAAGGTAACAAGTAATCCTATTGTACACACTAGGTGCACAAGGATGATATGATAGATACATCAGCTTATTAGTGTTTTATTTTGTTAAGACAGCGTCTTGCTATGTAGCCCAGGCTGCCTCACACTTGCAATCTTCCTGCCTCAGCCTCCCAAATACTGGGAAAGAATCTACAGTCTGACATGTCAGAGCAAGAAAGGAGAAACAGAATACAAGGCTATCCATGCTGGGTGCCAAAGGAGTAGTAGAAACAGAGGGCTATGGAAGGAGAGGCTCAGGAGGCTGGCTGGAGAAGGCAGACATAATGCAGCCTTGAAAGACAGGAAGAACTTCCCTAGACAGAAGCTGTGAGGGAGGGTGTCTAGGAGAAGAGGGCAAGCGGAAGCTAGCCTTGAGTTAGGACAGGTTGGAGTTTGGCACTGTGTGGGTGATATGTACTTGATAAGTTTGGCTTGAATGTCAGTGCCAGAACAAAGGCTACCTTGTCCTTCTGACCTCCTCCCTTGTGCTGCTTCCTGCTGGGTGACCTTGGGCAGGTGTCCTAAGCTCTCTGCAAACTGGGAAGAGCAATGGTACTTCGTTCCTAAACTCACTGGAAAGACTCAAATGAGTTAATGTACAGAAAGCGTCTGGCACATAGGCAATATTCATAAATGGATTCCAAATACATAAGCTGTCAGGAAGGAAGGCTCAAGATACTTGGGGCTGGCCTCAAACATCTGGGGACCAAGGGAGGAAAAGCCTCTGACATCTTCCATCGCTACTGCCACTACTGGGACCCCACCCTCTGGTCTAGACTTCTCCAGGCTGCCTGCCTCTGCCTCTGCCTCTGCCCCTGCCCCTGCCAGAATTATCTCCCTAACCCAACTTTAATCATAGCTGGGTCTCTCCCTGGCTCAGGTGCCTTCTTCAGCTCCCTATTGTTGGTAGATTGAACTCATTAACATGGTAAGGAGCAGGTGGCAAGAGCTACCATTTCTCGAGAGAAAAGAAGAACGAAGAGGGGGCTCGAACTAAGAGTAGAAAGGTAAAATATCCTCTTAAAAAGAAAAAGAAAAAAAAGCCCTGAATTTACAGAAGCTGCAGGAAGCTGGGGACTCCTAGGGAGGCATCTCCGAGAAGGGCAGGGAGGTGGCTCGTATTCACCTGTAGCTGCTTCTTCATCCAACCTGGGAAAGCTGATGAGAAAGAGAAAACGCGGAGAGCGAAGCCTAGAGCTCAGAGCGGCGGGGCAACAGGGGAATACCCCGTCTCGGTTCCCCGGAGGGCTTTGGCCTGGACGCTGGTTGGGTTTCTCCGCGGGAAACCCCGGGCAGCCTGATGCGGGGGAGAGGGTCAAGGTCAACTAGTGGGCGGAGATGGCACTCCGGAGTCACCTGCTGCAGCCAGGTTGTTCCACCGATTACTAGGCGCGGGACGAAGGCGGTTCGCGGACAAAGTGCAGGGAGATTCCTGAAGAGATAAGAGGAAAGGCGAAGGAAGGGGGTGGAGTTACCGCCCTGGAGCTCAAAGATCGGGCGCCCGGAGGCGTCCAGCCCGCCCCTCCGGGGAGGAGGCGCCCGAGAGCCTCTGCGCCCCAGCAGGATGCTGAAGACGCGGCCTGGCCGCAGAGAAGCCAGCCCGCCTGCGGCCGGGGCGGAGCTGCCCGGATCACCTGGCCGTTGGGGCTGGAACGCCCGCGTCCCGGGGAAACTGGGCCCGGGTAGTACCCGGGGCCCGCAGCGGGGCTTGCCCGGACCTCCACGCCCCGCCGTGCGCCGGGCCCTCCTCCAGCGCGCTCCCGCCCTCCGCCTCCCCGCCTCTGCGCCCTCCCCCCGAGCTCAGTTGCTCAAGCAGCTTCCTCCCCCCCCCCCGCGCCGGCGCCAGTTCCTCTCCCGGTGGGGCCCAGGGAGGGCGACGAGCGTTCGACGCCGCCGCGGACCATGGCCCAGCCCCAAGGGCCCGCGGACCTGGCGCCTACAACCCCCCTCGCGCCTACCCTGCAGCCGCGCAGCTCGAGAGCGGACGCGGGGAGCCTGGGCAGGTACCGGGGCGCCGCCGCCTCCCGGGAGCCCCCCTTCCAGGGCTCACTGACGCTCTCGGGGGCGGGCTCGGGGCGCCGGCGGGGACCGCGGAGGGAGCCGCCGGGACAGCAGGGGGCGGCTCCTGCCGGGCGGCTGTCGGAGGAGCGCTCAGAGGAGCAGTCCCCGGGCGGGCCGGGGGGCGGGCTGTGCCTGGAGCCGCGGGAGCACACGTGGATCCTGGCGGCCGCAGAGGGCCGCTTTGAGGTGCTGCAGGAGCTGCTGGAGGCGGACCCCGGACTGCTGCTGCGGGGCGACCCGATCACCGGCTATAGCTTGCTGCACTGGCTGGCCAAGCACGGGCGCCACGAAGAGCTCATCCTGGTGCACGATTTCGCCCGGCGCCGGGGACTGCCGCTGGACGTAAGCGCCGCGGGCAGCGGCGGCCTCACGCCCCTCCACCTGGCTGCACTGCAGGGCCACGACATGGTCATCAAGGTGCTAGTGGGCGCCCTGGGAGCTGACCCCACGCGCCGCGACCACAGCGGCCACCGGGCCTACCACTACTTGCGTCCTGACGCCCCCCAGAGCCTGCGGGAGCTGTCGGGGGCCGAGGACTGGGAGCCCGCGCGTGGCAGCGATCGCTACAACACCAACAACAACAGTAGCGGTGCCGCTGCGTGGATGTCGCGATGGACCTCGAGCGCTGCAGGCGCCACGGCTGTGGAGCCGAACAACAGAGCGCCGACCCCATTAGCCAGAATGAAAGAGGTCGCAGGCAGCCGGGTGGCGCAAATCCATGGCCTCTTCCGCCATCTGTTCCCCTTCTTCCAAGACCGTTGAGGGCGACTGTGACTACAGAGCTAGAAGGGGTGAGCCCCCATCCTCGGTTTGTTCAGCCACCGCCACCGAAGAAGAGGCTCCCCGGGAACACAGTTTGGACCTCTGAGGAGCAGACCACGCTGACCCGATTCAGGTACCTGGCCCAGGCCTCCCGCAGCCACCAGCCAGAAGGACCCGGAGACTAGGGCAGCCTTAACGGAGGGAGAGCCCAGGATCAAGCCCAAAAGGTTCCAGACGCAAATTAGGAGCAGGGAGCTAGTCCTGCTTGGGAGAGAAAACCGCCCAATAGCCGTATCTGGACAGGCGGAAGCGCCAGTTTATTGGGAAGTGTTCAGCAGAAGAATGAGTTAAAACTGTAAACCACTGATGCAGAGGAAGCGCTCAGCTTCTCTGCCTCTGCCATCACTGTGTCGCACTGCGCGGGTGGTCAGCCCTGCACATGCAGGCGGAGATGACCCAGGCCTCCCAGTACCGTTCTGATGTATCACAGATGACTTCTCAAGTATATTAAAGTACAGTCCTTTCTGCTTTCACATGACAGGAGTGTCTTTTGCTTCTTAACAACAAAGGGGGAAGCTGCATATGCTTGTGGGGAAGACGTTACCAACCCAACCAGGCCATAAGCTTGTGATCCAGTATCTTGGGGTGATTTTCAGACCAAATGGCCAGAGCTGTGTGTTGGCTCTGAGTAGAGACACACAGTTCACCTGTCTCCTGAGCTCTCTCAGGCTTCCAGGTCTGGCCGTCAGGTCTCACTCTAGAGCAGCTATGTAGGGTGTCCTAGGGATAGCAGGAAGAGGTCTCTAATTCTACAATCACTGATATTTCCTGGTGTCCTGTGATTAATTTTGCCTATGCCCTCCAGTGAAATACAGCATCTGGTACTTTTTTCTAAGATAGGGCTTTCCTCTACCACATTTCTAAAAAATTCAGCTTGATACACAAGTTGTAGTTTCAAGAAATTGCTTCCTTTCAGAAATAGCATGAATTAACCTGCCTGTAATCCCATATACTCAGGAGGCTGAGGCAGGAGGATCACAAGTTCAAATTCAGCTAGACAACTCAGCAAGACCCTGTCTCCAAATGTTAAATATTTTTAAAGGGCCCAGTGTGTAGCTCAGTGGTAGAGCACCTCTGGGTACAATCCCTAGTACAATAAATAAGTTAATGAACTATCACTGTGTTTCTGGCGGCTTGAGCAGCACTTAATGTGTTGTTGTGTTCCCTAGTCTTTGAACATTGGAGAAACTGAGTCATTATATCCCAGAATCTTCATCTGGAGCCACCCAGCCAGGTTTGCATCTGCCTGGTGGGTATGTAGCCCCCACCTTTTTCTTTTATATGGGGTCTTGCTATATAATTCAGGCTGGCCTTAAACTCACTATGTAACCCAGGCCAGCCTCAAACTTATGGTGATCCTCCTGTCTTTTCCTCCCAAGTGCTGGGATTACAGGCATATGCCACCATGCCTGGCCTTTTTTTTTTTCCTTGATACTAGGGATGGAATTTGGGCCCTTGTACTTGCACGGTAGGCACGGTACCACTTGAGCTAAATCCCTGGCCCTATGTTTCCTTTGTGCTTGGAAATGTTCCTGGCTTGTTTTAGTAACCTATTATGAGGTTCTTCTCATCCATTAAATGATCTGAACCCTTCCTATTCCCATTTTCAGCCTTCCCTGTCCCTCTAGGAACTACACATTAGCCATATTTACACAGTGTAATGGACTAGTTCCTTTTCTTCTAAATACACTTTGGTGGTTGAATCAAAGTAGGGGCCATAGCAAACTATTGAGTGCTACTTAAGCCACCAGAGACACAGTACTATTTAATTGACATACAGTGACCTCAAGTTCCAGCCAGCCTTATGCACAATTTGGGTTAATTAGGTTAATAGAAGATTCATCTGCCCTTTATTATCTATAGCATGTACCCAGGTAAACATCCAGATTTGAGCTGTATTGACACAACCAACCCTCCCTCAGAAACCGATTGAGTTCGTAAGTCAAGGGTTCACTGTATTTATTGTGGCACTAGGAATTGAACCTAGGGGGAGGGCGGGAAGTCCCCAGATTCTGGTATTTGGCATCGGCATCTGCCAGTACCCCTCCACCCCTCTGCCCATTCTGCAGATTTAAGACTGAGGTTTCTGTTCCACAGCCTCTCCTTGACAGCTGCCAGGTGGGCAGGGCTTCCTGCCACTGGCTTGCATCTCCTAGCTTGAAGAGAAGACTGGCAGGTTGGCCAGAGGTAAGCATTCAGAGGGTACTCTTATAATAGTCCTTTTCTCTTTATAGGAAAAGCCAGAGGCTAAGTATCTTAACTACTGGCAGATTTGGGGACCCAAAACAAACATCTGCCCTGCTCTTTCCAAAATGAAAATCAAGTTAGCTGAAAGATCTGAAAACAGCTTTCGGCTTGGGATTTTTCTCCGGTAGTCAGCTATTCTTTCCCCACAGATTTTCCCACCATGTGCTAATTGCCTACACTACCTCCTCCGTGTGTGTAAAATTGAGGTCTGGCTGCAGGGGACAAATTCCCATGCTGAAAACTGCCCTTGCCTAACATGAAGCCATTGGCATTTCTGGTATGCTTTCCAGGCAAGACTGGTATGCTTACCCCAAGAGAAAGCAAATCCCCTGAAATCTCTTTCCAGGGGAGCAAAGCAGTTGAGCAAATAATGCAGAGCTGCATCCTAGTGGCATGCCTCAGGCAGAGGCAGGGACAGAGGCAGGGCTGTGACAGGTGAGCATGCAGGTTGGGGTAAGGGGTGCCGAGGACACACGGAAAGTAGGGCTGAGCCTGTGCAGGAAAGGCTTTCCAGGGCTGAGGAGGAGCTGGCCAGGGATTGTAGCAAATGGCCGGAACCATAAATCACCTGGTTTGGGGCGGGGCTGGGGAGTGGCTAATGGTAAGACCGGAAAAACTGATGGGGTCCGGATCACACTAAAAGAGAAACAGACTTTAGCAAAAGGTAGTTGGGAGCCACAGAGGGTTTCTGAGACTTTGGAAAGTCACTCTCGCGGTCAAATGGAGAAAACTGGGGGCTAATGTGTCATAAGGAGTGATTCTGGGCATTTCAAAGACCTGGATGAGGGCAGCACCTCCACACTGTTCTCTCTCCTCTAGGACCCGTGTTCTGGTGAAACTTACCTAGAAGTCCCCTGTGTAAAACTGACCATGTGAAGCCCCTAAGGTTGAAGCTGGGTTGAAATCTCCCCTTCTCCACCTCTATTTCAGACAGACAGACAGACAGACAGACAGACAGACAGACAGACAGACAGTACCTAGTACACGGTGGCCTCTGAAGCAAAATTCCAAATCGCTGGTGTGGTGGGAAGTACAGTACTTGGCTAACCCTTGGTTCAGATCCTGACTCTCTCAGCTGTAGCTTAAGAATAATATATATCTGTTACTGATCATATGTGAAGAACATCCATAACTCAACAACAAAATGTATGCAAAAATATATGTAATAAGGTGGTTGTGCTGGCTCATCCCTATTATTCCAGCATTCTGGGAGGCTAAGGCAGGAGACTACAAATCTGAGGCCAGCCTAGACAACTTAGTGACTTAATAAGACCTAGCTAAAACAAACAAATGAAAAACAATATTTTGTAATTCAGGTTGGCCTTGAACTCTCAGTGATCCTCCTGCCTCAGCCTCCTGAGTGCTACGATTATAGGCATGTACCACACCTGGCTAAAATCTGACCTTTAAAGAGACTTTTTTTTTTTTTTGAGACAGGGTCTCGCTTTGTAGTTCAGGCTGGCCCTGAGCTCACTATGTAGCCCAGGCAAGCCTGGAACTCAGCAATCCTCCTGCCTCTGCCTCCCGAGTGCTGGGATGACAGGCGTGAGCCACCACGCCCGGCACTGTGGTATGTGGTATTGATTGCTGGTGGGCGTGAGTCACCACGCCTGATATTATTGTATGTGGTTACCCAGGATCAAACCAGGGACCTTGTGCTTGTGAGGCAGGCACCAGAAACACTGAGCTAAATCTCCAGCCCAAAGACTTAAATTTTTAAAAAAGTCTTGAATAGACATTTATCCAAGGAAAATAAGCATAATCAACAAGCATATGAAAATATGATCAACATCATTAGTTCTTAGGGAAATCCAGAGCAAAACCAGAATGAGATACTTACTTCATAGCCACAAGAGCATGGCTATGTGCAAGAAGTCAGATAATGTCAAGCCCTGGCCAGGAGATGGAGAAATCAGACCTTTACACATTGCCACTAGGAATGTGAACTGGTTCAGCCACTGTGGAAATAGTTGGGCAGTTTTGAAAAAAGTTAAACACAAAGTTACCATATGACCCAGCAAGTCTCCTAGGTATTTTCAAGAGAAATTAAAACAAGTGAGAAAGGGGGGTAGGGTAAAAGAAACTAAGAAGAAACATGTATATTACCAGCTCTCCACACCATGAATGTACTCACTATGTATCACAAATGTGTACTAATAGAATAAATTTATAAGAAAAATGAAAATATACATCTATGCAAAAACTTGTATATGGATTTTCATAGCACCATTACTTAAAATGGCTAAAAGCAGGAAATAACACCAAGCCCAATCAATATCCATCAATGGAAAAAAGGTAAACAAATGCAATATATCTACACAGAGGAATATATCTTGCCCATAAAAGAGATGAAGCACCAATACTTCCTGCATGAATGAACCTTGAGAACATCAAGTTGAGTGATAGAATCAGACAGCAAAGACCACATATCATACAATTTGATTATATGGAATGACCTGAACAGGCAAATCTGTAGAGAGAGAAAGGTTAATGCTTGCCCAGGGCTGGGATGGAGAATTAAACAGGTGATAGATAAAGGGCTAGGGATTTCCTTTTGAGGTGATGAAAATATTGCAAGAGTGATTGTGCTAATGGTTGTACGTATCTCTGAGTATATGACAAACCATTGAAATGCACACTGTAATATGTGAATTGTTTAGTTTGTGAATTATGCCTTAATAAAGCTATTTTGTTTTGTTTTGTTTTGTTTGTTTATAGAACTGGGGGTCAAACTCAGGGCCTCATACACGTAAGCAAGTACTCTTTCAATGAGCTGTGTTCCTGGTTCTTCTTATTTTGAGACAAGGTCTCACTAAATTGGTCAGGCTGGCCTCAAACTTTGATCCTCCTGCCAAGCCCCCCAAGTAGCTGGCATTGTGCTCGCTTTGGCAGCACATATACCAAGTAGCTGGCATTACGGGTATGCACGAGCACACCCAGCTAATAAAGCTGGTATCAAAAACAAACAGATACAATGGGAGGCAAACACCTTTTATATTAAAAAGCAGTGAAGCCAGGTGCAGTAGTGCATGCCTGTGATTCCAGAACTTGAGGCAGGAAGATAGCTTCAAATTCGAGGCCAGCCTGTACTACACAAGGAGACCCTGCCTCCAAAACGAAACAAAAAACAGTGAATAAACAGTCATTGAATTAACAAAAAAAAATCAACTCTTACTCATCCTCGAACCCTCCAGTACCCAACACAGAACTGAGCATTCATTTTGCACAATTTTGGGTGGACCTGTTCCCTACCTGACACTTTTCTCGGCCTCTAGGATGGAAAGAGACCTGTTGCTGACTGTTCCTTCCCACAGGACGCTGGGCTCCCTTCTCTAACAGCTCTAGTGGCCCAGCACGTTGGTTGCGTGGAGTGTGTAGGACAGTCAGGCAAATAGCAGTAGGGAGTGGCAGCCTCCTGAAAGGGCAGTGGGGGAAGCACATAAACACACGGGTTGACAGAGGAGACAAAAGAAAAAGCAAGACTAGAGCAGCTGGGCACAGTGGTGCATGCCCATAATACCAACACTTGAGAGGCTGAGGCAGGACAGCAAATTCAAGGTCAGCCCGATTACATTGTAAGATTCTTTCTTAAAAACTAAATAGACAAAACTAAGAGCAGTGCAATGAGTCCCTTGGTGTGATGGTGAGGACTCTTCAGGGCTCCAGAAGTTCTGAAGCATCCCTGCTAGGTCAGCTAAGGACCACATATTCAGCTGAGGGGTAGGTGTGTGGTTCAGTGGTAGAGCACCTGTCTGGTGTTATGGTTTATATTAGATGCCCCCCAAAGCCTCATGTGCTCACAGTGGGGGCTTTCAGGGGTGACTGGATCACGGGGGTGTGAGAGAATGTAACGCAGCGTTGGAAGGTGAAGTCTGTGGTGAGGGGAGGCGGGTCACTGGGGTGTGACCCAGAAAAGTCTGTATCTCTTCCTCTTCCCTTGATCCCCATCTCTGTGCCTGCCTGCCATGGCACCCAGCGTTGGAGCCAGTGAACCATGGGGCTAAACCTTTACAACTATGAGCCAAAATAAACCTCTCCCCTTTTAATTTGTGAGTATTGTGTCCCACTGACGAGAAAGTAAGAAACGGGTCTGCATGAAGCCCAAGGTTCCATCTGCATTGCTGCACCCATACTACACCCACACACTCCCACCCTCGCACACTCACACAGAGTTAATGGATTAAAAGCTTTGCTTGTAAGAGTGTTGCAGCTGTGGCCTGGATGTTCCCCCAAAGCCTCATTCAGTCAGAGGTGGCTGACTCTGAAATGTGTGATGCTGGGGTTAAGGGCATGCAATTACTAAACTGCCATGTGAGACGTTTAGCACCACTCTAACCCCAGTAGTCTGTACGGAATAAAAGGGCCAGAAAGACACTGTTAAGGTCTCTTGTTGCTTTTGCTGCTTCCGCTGCCATGAATTGTTGCCCCTGTGCCACCTGCCTTGGAGCCAGTGGATTATAGACTGAAACCTCTATGAACTATAAACCAAATAAACCCCTTCCCCTCTAACTTTGGGTGCAGGGTATTTTGTCTTAGCAACAAGGGAAAAATAAATAACAAATAGGTTCTTTAGTAATCCTGGAACTGTGTCACTTAATGAAGTCTCCTGGGTTCTGGATCTCTAAAGATATGATGGTCTTAGGTCAACTTTGCAAGGCCCTAGATCCCAGTGATTCAAAAAACTAGCCCAAACTGGGTGTGGTGGCTCACCCCTGTCATCCCAGCACTCGGGAGGCAGAGGCAGGAGGATTACTGAGTTCGAGCTTGCCTAGGCTACATAGTGAGCTCAGAGCCAGCCTGAACTACAAAGTGAGACCGTGTCTCAAAAAAAAAAAAAAAAAAAAAACAAAAAAAAAAAAAAAAAAAAAA
>PVIC010028039.1:0-23443 GCA_004025085.1 Thryonomys swinderianus
AAAAAAAACTGTATTAAAATAATAAGATATAGAATGTTTGAGCCTTCTACTGCAAATAAAAAGTGGAATAAAGCTGTAGGTAATATACTACCTAATCTCAAAGATTTTATAATTTAATTGAGGGAGATAAAATATATGTGCATTAAAATAACTTAGAGATAAAACACATCACCAACAATGTAATACAATCTGAATGTTTAAATGCCAAGAAAGCAAATAACAAAATGATCAGAATACAGTTCCTAAAGACTTCCTAGTCTCCTTTTTAGGAGAGACACACTTAAATATAATTTTGAGTACAGCGAGGGGCATAGATGTGATAATAAACACAGTAGTACTAGAAGTGCAAAATGATTCAAATGTCTGTGACTATAAAGACAGATGAGCAAGTAAATGGACCTCTGGACCCCAAATGGATGCAATCTGCTCTCATTGTCATTTTTCACTTTTAGATAATTGGTACATTTTATTTTTCAGGCCACATTTAGGCTTCCAAAGAAATTGAGCAGAAAGTACAGTGTCCATACACTCTCAGAGGGTTCTCCCAAGCACAGACAGTGTCCAACATCCGGCAACAGTGTGGTGCATATGACTGCAGAGCTAGCGTCTACTAGCCGAAGTCTCAGTTTACATCAGGGTTCAGTCTTTGTACTTTACATACCCTAGGGGTTTTCAACCAATCCCTGACTACACAGAAGCATCGCAGTAGCATCACATGGGATAGTTTCTCCTCCCTCAAAGTCCCCATGCTGTATCTATTCATCCCTCCTGCCCTGAAATCCCTGGCAATCACTGAACTTTTACTGCCTCCACAGCTTTACTTTTTCCAGAATGTCAGGTAGTAGATCATTAGACCAGTCCCTTTCCCTTATATGCATTCAATATCCCTCCCTCACCTTTCACAGTTTGATAGTTCATTTGATAGTATTGTCTCTGAATGCCATTTCACTGTATGATTATACCATGTTTGTGTACCTGTTCAGTTATTGGAGGGCATCCATGATCACTTTTAACTTAAAATCCAAGGTTTTTTTTTTAAACTTAAAGTTTAAATTTAGTAGTACTTTAAGAACACATTTCTCAGGAATGTGTTCTCATGCTTCACCTTGAGACTTCCGTGGCTGGTGGGCTAGCTCTGATTTTTCTGCAACATGATATGAAACTATTATCTGTCCTTAGACTTGAGTAGAGTCAAAGACAGCTTCATCTTCTTGCTTCTTTCTTGACATGAGAGAGACAATTTCAAAAAACACACAAACTGTGGGGATTTTTAAATTTAGCAGTACATTTCCAAATGAATGTAGTTATTATCAAATATCTTTTGAAGGTAATAACTTTCCCTTTCTTCTGCAACTACACCACTGACTTGTCTTCACAGTGAATCAAAATAAAATTCCAAATTTGCAACTATTCCCTTTTCTCTCCTCTGTAGTTATAATATTAATTATGTCCATAAAAACAATTCTATAACCTTTTCAAAAGTGACATGTAAGCTGTTGCAATTCCCTATGTGGAAACAAATGTTACCAGGTACACCTGTGTCTTTCTTGTTACCATCAAATAACAGTGATAGCTGAATTATTTGAGTAGGAAAAAAAGAGGCTGTCCTGCCATTTGAAGGGAACTTGCGATGAAAGCCATTTATGTGACTCTATGATTATGTATACACACTGGTTTTAAGACAGTACACAAGAGGCTTTGCCAAGAAAATTTTAAAGTTCAAGCAGAAAAAATAATCACGATATCTTTCAGTCATTTGCTTTTTTTCATTTCAGTTTTTTGTTTCCTTAAAGCGCACAGCTAAATGCTCTCTCCACACAGATACTATTTGGTAGGCGGGGTATATCTTATTACTGGGTTATTTTCCAGTACATTTGGTGTAGTTAAGGTAAAGTGTATTAACTTTCTCTCAAAACAAAGATGAAAACAGAGTTGTAGCAGCTATGAGTGCTTCAGCCATTGTCAGGAAGTTAAGAACTGACAGAAGGTCCAAATAATCAACTCTGCCTGGTGCACACACCATAGTTTTCCCCTGGGATATCTGGTCTAATCCGACAATGTATCTGACTGGCATGAATGTAGAATTACTTGTAATAAAGATTTTATTTCAAGCTTGGATGATTTCCCCAAAAACATCTTGTCACTACGGCAAAGTATATCATATAATATCTGATTTTTTTCCCCTGCAAGTCAGCTTTTGAGAGGAAAAAAAAAATACACATTTCAACTCAAGTACTCAACTCAGGTCAATTCACTGTAAAACTCACATTTTAACATATCTAGACTGATTAAAGATCTGCTATGTTAAAGAAATCAAGGAGCTGTCAAGAAAGCTCACTCCAAAGTCTGGAAATGTAAATAGTAACACACGTTTGCTTAGCTAGAGTTTGCATCTCCCCTACAGTAGCCCCAATTCTAGAGCAGGCAGGACAGATGACTCCACTAGCTAACACTTGACTCCTGGAATATTTGTCCTTTTGCAAGTAAGTAACATTTAAAGGTCACATCTTCCAATAAGTATGAAATTGTTTCCAGGCCATAAGAAAAATAATGAATGGCCTGGTCATGATCACACTAAAATGATCTTCATTTCTCCATTTATTCTTCTCTGTCTTCATTCTCTTCTCTCCCTTCATGATACCACATTAAGTCAGCACAGTCAAGACAGTGTAACAGTAGGTAATAGTGCATTACTGTATTTTGAATTCATGTAAACCTTTCATTTTGCTCTTGCTTACATTTCTTCAACCTTGGTGTCATATTGTTTAATTTACACTCGGTTCATGTAATCTTAAAAAATAGCTTATGTTACCTATAGTTTCACCCTTTCCTTACTAAAAGAACACAAATCATATGACTTAGCTGTAGCAGGATAGGAGTCATTATTTTAACATTTAATAATCAGAGTACATTATAAATATATGATGCTACTAAATTCAAAATCCTTTTTATCTCTGTTATTATATCTTATGAGTGCCATGTAATAATATGATAAGTATGGACACAAATGAAAACTCAGCATGCCAATAGTAGATAACACTCTACAAAAGGTTCAAGAATTGTGTCCCTGTTTTTTAACTTTGTTAGCTGTGTGACATTTATACAAGTCATTTAACCAGTAAGTCCCCAACCCTGCTGCATGCTAGGTTCAACTGTGAGGCATTTCTGAAACTCAGCAGTCCAGGCCTCAAGCTTGGATTACTGAATCAGGACCATTTTCCTTTTTTAAAATTCTAGCAGCATGGAAACCAGTCTTCTGTTCTTGTTAATAAAGTGACAATTGACAGAGGCAAATGGAAACATAGGTAGTGTAAGTTAATAGTTCTATAATGTGCCAAGTTTTCACAAACTTTTAAAATCTAATCTTTGAAATCATTCATAAAGTCACTTTTGCCATTGACTTAACTTACTAAATGAGGAAACTGAGGCTCAAAGGACTGATAAAACGTTTCTATCACCACACAGCTAGTATCAGAGAATGAGGGCTTCGGATTTGGAGAGTCCAGATTGTAGCTTTTCCTTAGAACAGTGGTTCTCATTTTCCAGACACAACAGAATCGCAAGTAGAGCTTCTACGGTCTACCCAGGCCTTATCACAGGCCAATTGCAACAGACTCCCGGTGGGTGGGTCCTAGATAGTGATACGCTTCGGAATGGCCCACAGATGACTTTTACATGCAGGGCGGACTGAGAATGACCAGAACAAGTTTGGAATATATAAAGTACCATACAGATATATATATATATATGATGATTTTATGTCAGTTTTGCTGAGGAACAAGTATGAATTCAAAGCAAAGGGGAATGATTCATAAAATGTCAGGGTTTCTCTTTGACAAACCCATTCCCTTTCTATTGCAACTTCTCTGATTCCCTGGAGTTCAGGGCTACTGCCACAGGTTGATTTAAACATTGCACTGGTTCTCTAATAACACCAAGGAAGAGAGGTGGTGCTGGATGGAGAAGGAAGACAAGTCAAGCTAGGATGGGGGCAAAACAAAGCTTGGAAAACCCTGAGGCACCCTGGGGCATCTGAGTCCAGCAGAGCTAACTCCAGATATGAAATGCCTCCACCCTTATGCATTCACTAAAATCTACCACTGGTTAAGAGTGTCTGTGAGTCTCTTGGGCAGGCCTGGCTGCTCAACCTCTCTGCTGACTAAACACATGGCAGTGTCTTTCCTTAAGATCTAAACTCTTGTTCACCATGCTGTCTTAGAAAAGGATTTCTGTCCTGTCTGCTGACTGTTCCAACTGAGCCACAGAGAACTTGGAGGCCCGTGTAGACCATCCTGTCAACCCCATTTTACCAGGGTAATTACAGCTGCCTTGACAGTGACTCCAGGCTTTGACTGCTGGTCCTTAGCCCCAAGAAGTGCAAGTACCCAAGAAGTATCACTGGCTAATAATAACATGATTAGGGGTATCATTTGAATACAGTGATGCAAACAGGATAGAACCCTCATTAGCTGTCTATTTTGTTCTTGATAATGCCAGGTTCTGTTAACCATCTCCATAGCCCTAAATCAGGTCCCTTTAGTTTTCCCTTAACACCTTGCTGATTGCCATTGAAGCTGCATCGACCTTACTTCCAACAAATAAGCCCCATGCCCTGGCCACTGTTGTTCTGGTGCGTTGTGATGCCCTTTGCTGTTAGGGAGCCAAGTTCTGTAATGGGGTCTCCTCCAGGCACTCCTCACTTGCAGAATGAAGCCTGCTATCATCATAAGGAAATTTTTTGTGATAACAGTAGAGCTTATCAAGAGGACTTCTTCCACTTCACTGACCTTGGATTTTGTATCCAGAGCCTCCATTAGACCATCTAATCTACCATTATTCTTCCTCCACTAGATCGTCTAGCCTACTGTTATTCTTAAGTGCCTCATACACTGCACCAGCTCTTTTCCTCCACAAGATGCAATACCCCAATGGCTCAGCAGTGAGACTATTAACAATTAGGCTGTCACCCTGTGCAAAGATCTGTCGCTCCCCATCTGCCACCATTCCCAGACTTCTTCCCAGTGAGATGGCAAATGACTAGGCTCCAAGTCTCCATGTAATTTCTGGCTGCATTGGGCTACATCTAAAACCAACAGTCACAGGTTAAGATTGCTAGAAAAAGGATTCACTTACAATATAACATACAAGAGATTTATTGGTGCTCGTCCCCAGAGGAAAGGAGGAGGGGTCAGCAGATTGGATGCAGAGAGAAGTTAAGCTGACATATGAACCCCACAAAGCTCCATCTGGCCCCCGCAGGAAGGTCCAGTGTTGTTCCCTCATGGGTAGGAATAGTCCAGCTTTTACACTGACAGTGTGATCGGTCAGTGCTTTTGAGCAACATTTCTTATTGCAACTAAGGCAAACCCTAGATGAAAAGATAACTGGAGACCATCTACAAACCATGAAGATAAATAGGAAGTCTTTCCTTGAAAGGGAAACTCAGGGGCTCATCTTGGCATCCAAAGAAGCTACCATCAGCCAATTGATGAGTGTAACAATGATACCTTCACAGCTTGGAGCTTTGAAACTTTTTTGTGAAGATCAGTATAGTGCTTGATAATAATTCTTTAGAAAATGAAATATTTCATCCCCTTCATAAAACTTCTAACAGTAGGAGATTATACATATTTGTGCTAAACAATGAAATCAGGCATTAGCCTAGCAACTATATTTACAAGAACATATTTGGAAATGTGTGATTTTATTCTACCACATTGCAGATGATAAATATATATATGTCTAACAGCAAAGTAAATAATTTTTGGTCTTTGACCAAAAAGCATTGTGTATGCTTTTTAAAGTTTTGCATTTCTGCAAATGCATCAAGAATTCTATCTAAAATAGAATGTGATGGTCAGATTGCACATGGCCCCAAAAATTGGAGTTATCTTTAAATTTAAACCACACATAGCATAAGCAAAATCAAAATTGCTCTTTATTCTAACCTTCTTTTGCCAGTTTTGTTCAGACTGGATACATGTTGGAAACTTGTCAGATATCATATGGGAAGGAAAGACACCCCCAACAATTACCGTCCCTTAACAAGCTCTCAAGAAATATTAGCTCTCTTCATTTCCACCTTCATGTTCTTGTTTTCTCAAAACTCGGGTGTGCAAGAAAGTAATTACTGTGCCATAATTGAAACTAATTTGTATCTCAAGAGCTCATTCTTCTAAATGACTTAAATTTAGTTGGTTCAGATTGTCTTCCATATATTCCTGGGTTTTTCTTTTTCTATTCTGAAAGGTTATGTACAGCCTAAGCATTTGGTGGGTTGCAGAGAGGGCATCCGATTACACAGTATTTCAACAAATATTTGTTGAGAACTTAGTTGTATAAGACAAACACAAATCTGGTCTAAGGATACAGCACTAGGCAAAAGTAAATCACATCCTTAGGCTTAAGACATTTACATTCTAATAGAAAAAGATAATGAGACAGATTGGCAGGGTAGAAAGTATCTGGCTTTTCACCCCTGTAGATTGGTGCCCATTCTTTTCTGGTTGCTACTCATCATCTCTAACTTCTAGCACCAGCTCGGGTTCTCAGTCCTGTCCATTGGGTACAATGTTTGGTAAAGCTGTCTTAGGCCACCTTTGCTTAACTGTGTGCTCAGTGATTTCTACTTAATGATTCGTGACATGGGAAATCTACAGTCTAGCTCTATCACTACACTTTTCCCAAAGAGAAGAATGTTGATGTCTCTTACTTAGGAATGTTCATCTAAAAGTCTAAAAAGAGGGAAACAGGATTCAATTGTGCCACTTCATGGGACATCACCTAATCTCAGTTCTCCAAAATTCTCCCTCCTTCAACCTACAAAGATCTCTTTCTGGCCTTTCGCAGAGGAGTATGGGTCGTCATCTACCTTCTCCATGAGTAGTCCCTATGCTGGCCTCAGGGCTGAGATTTTTATAGCTATTAAGTTTTAGAACTCTAACATAGCATCCTTTAAAACTCAGTTATCTTAACTCACAATTTTATGGTGAACTGGCTGAAACTTGAGGAAAGTCTGGAGGTAGAGGAAAAAAGGTAGAGCAAAAATTTTAGTTATAATGATCCTATTTCATCTCATTTCAAGTCAGACAATATTGAACCATCCTAGAATATCCATTCCTTTGTATTAATTTGGGAGCACAATCCACACTTCAAATGTCAATCAAGCCACCATCCAATTTATGAATCTCAAATGTCTTGCCTGAATACTTCCCCTGATAGAGAACTCATGGCCATTTTATTTATTTATTTTTAATTCTTTATTGGTACAATTTATATACATCTCACAATCGCACAGAACATAAGGGAATTTGTACCAATATACAACACAAGTTAATTCTCATTTTTACACATATCCCCACCCACCCACACCTCCCCACCCACTATATACATGCTCTTTTATTTTCTTTCAGAATCATATTTATTCCTTCCCCTCATTACATTCCCACACCAAATTTCCTTTGGAAACTTCCCATTCTACAAAAACTGTCATACTTTCTAGAGCTCATTTGCATCTACAGGTGCTCATATCAAAGAAAAGATCAGTATTTGCCTGTCTGCGATCTATTTATTTCACTTATTAGTGTGTCCTCCAGGTGTATCCATTTGCACATAAATGAATCCATCTTGTCATTCTTTATGGCAGAATAATACTCCATTTTATTTAAAAAAAAAACACATCTTTTTCCTCTCTCCAGTTGATGGACGTTTGGGTTGTTTCCAAGATTGAGCTATCATGAACTGAGCTGCTATGAACAATGGTGTACATCTGTCTTTCCAATGTGATTTTTAAAAATTCTTTTGGGTATATTCCTAGCAGGGGGATGGCAGAGTCAAATGGGACCCCTAGTCCTAGTTTTCTGAGGAATCTCCACACGGATCTCCACAATGGTTTCACAAGTCTACAATCCCACCAACAGTGGAGAAGGGTTCCTTTCTCCCCACAGCCACACCAGCATTTATTATTGGTTGATTTTGTAATCACAGCCATTCTCTGTGGAGTGAGATGAAATCTCAGTGTTGTTTTAATTTGCATCTCTCGAATGACCAGTGATGTTAAGCATTTCTTCATATGTTTCTTAGCTGCTTTGGCTTCTGCCTCTGAGAAGTGTCTGTTCATTTCAGATGCCCATTTTTGAATTGGGTCTTTGAACTTGGGGAGGCTGATCTGTTTAAGTTCTTTATATATTGTAGATAATAGCCCTTTGTCTGTTAAACAGCTAGTAAAGATTTTTTTCCCATGTTGGTTGTCTTTTAGCAGTGCCAGTGATTGTTTTGCTGTGCAAAAGCTTTTCAGTAGGATGAGATACCATTTGTTGATTCTTTCTGCTAGTTCTTGTGCTATAGAGGTTTTATTCATAAAGTCTCTGCCTAAGCCAATGTCTCCAAGAGTTTTGCCTAAACTGTTTTCCAGCAGGCTTATTGTTTCTGTTTTAATGTTTAAGTCTCATATCCATTGTGAATTTAGTTTTGTGCATGGTGAAAGAGATAGGTCTAGCTTTAGTTTTTGGCAGGTTAAAGCCCAGTTTTTCCAGCACCATTTGTTAAACAGGCTGTCTTTCCTCCATTGAGGATGTTTGGCTCATTTGTCAAAGATAAGGTGGTTTGGGTTTGAACTCTATTTTATCTGCAAACAAGATAGTGACTCCTGCTTTTTTGCACTTTCCTGTGGCATGGAGGATTGTTTTCCAACCTTTTATTTTCAGTCTATGGGTTTCCTTCTGAATTAGGTGTGTTTCCTGTATGCAGCAGATTGTAGGATCTTGCTTCTTAATCCAATCTGCTAGTCTCTGTTTTTTAATTGGCCCGTTGAGTCCATTGACATTAATGATTATGACTGATATGGACATATTCAGAGCTGCCATGTTTCCCTGTTCTTGGCTCTTTTCTTCCTTGCTTTTCCACTTTTCTATTTAGTTTCTTATTTGCCCCAATGACTTCACTCTCCTGGGTCTCATGGGTATGGAATTTTCTGTTTTTTTTTTTTTCCAAGATGTTCTTTAGAATGTTTTGGAGTGCAGGGTTTCTACTTGTGAAGTTTTTTTAGGTGTTCTTTATCATGGAAGTATCTTATTTCCCCATCTATTCTGAAAGATAGTTTTGCAGGATACAACAGTCTAGGTTGGAGGTTGTTTTCCTGCAATGCTTGAAATACTTCCCTTCATGCTCTCCTTGCATTGAGTGTTTGTGTTGAAAAGACTGTTGTGATCCTAATGGGCTTCCCTTTGTAGGTGATTTTCTTCCTTCCTCTCACTGCTTTCAGTATTTCACTCTTTTGTTGTGCATCTGGAACCTTGATAATTGTCTAGGTGTAGATATTTTTTATGTCATGGCATTTTGGAGTCCTATAGGCCTCATTTATCTGTATGTCTATTTCTTTTCCTGTGAAGTTTTCTGTTATTATCTCTGACAACAGCATTTTTATGTCTTTTACACTGTCTCCTGCTTCCTCAGTGACTCCAATCAGTCTCATATTATTTTTCTTTGAGTCATCTAGAAGCTGTTTGATTGATTTCTCATGGTCCCTTGCTCTTTTCCATAGGTTATATCTTTCCTGCTCATTGGCTGCTATGCTGTCCTCTAGGTCTGAGATTCAGTTCTTTGCTTCATTCATCCTACTTCGCAAGCTTTCATTCTCCTTCATCATTCCCTGGAGCTCTGCTTGAAGCTGTTTGAAAGATTCCATTGCTTCTGCTATCTTGGATTCTATCACCTTGCTGATCTCTTCTTTAATGATGTCTTTCACTCTGGACAGTATCTCTGTTTTGATCTCAGAGATGAGTTCTGATAACCATTTTACTAGATCTGCTTTAGTGACCATCTCAAAGGGTCCTGGTGTTTGAGTTTTGATTTGCCCTATTTCCTTTTTCTCTGAATTTCCCTGTGGTGGTGATCTTTGTGTCTGTTTTTTTTTTTTTTTTTTTTTTTTTTTTTTTTTTTTTTTTTTTTTTTTTTTTTTTTTTTTTTTTTTTTTTTTTTTTTTTTTTTTTTTTTTTTTTTTTTTTTTTTTTTTTTTTTTTTTTTTTTTTGTATATTTTCTCATTTCTACTCTTTTGTTGTTACTAATGGTATTTGTTTGATTCTTTCCCTGATGATAGGGCAATGTTTGTTGCAGCACTCTTTCTTTCTATTATCTGGGGCTCTTTGGAAGTGGCACCTTCCTGGGTTGTCCTCCTTGAATCTGTAATGACCCTTGAGAGTTTTCAGTTCTAACACATCATGGGAGGTATTTGAGCAGTGCAATCACATCATCTTTGTTACCATAATACAATCACTGCCAATATCAGCATTAAACACAGTAAATAAAAAAGTTTTGTTAATTTCTATTCTGAAGACTTTGAGCTCATGAGTTACCTCTATGTCTATATGCCAAAATTTAGAATTAATCAGCAATGTGTATACAACATGTAGATCGTAAATGTATCCCCAGAACCCTTTGGGGATAAAAGGTCACTGGGGAATCAGGGAGGTAGGAAGAGAGGAGGAGAATGAAATAGGATTAGCAGATTTATGAAGATCACCTAGACCTGAGAACCTCGTATATGCCAGCGGATAACAGAAGATAAAAGGGCATATATAAAACAGTACCAACTGTATGCTGTAAGACTGTTGGAGACTTTGCTCACCTTCTTATACTAGTACAGGAGAAGAAATAGGGCAGCCTAAGAGTCTTTTACTTCTGGGAATTGCTTCTGACAGGAAGATAGGTGAGGGTGTGGGGACAAGAGGTGAATAGAGGGATCTAGGAGTAGATGGCAAGACAGAAGCTAGATTCCTTTTTTTTGTTGTTTGTTTTTTTAATCTTGCCTGGTCTCTTGGCACAACTCCAGTGTGGAGGGTTGCAGGAGATGGCTCCAGCTCCTCTCGGGCCTGGGTCCTCACAACCCAGCCCCAGGGTGGAGTGGTCCGGTCGGCAGGCCTCAGCCCTCCACAGCGGGAACTGGCCTCATGGCCATTTTATGTGCAAACATTTAATGATCTTGATATTTTTAGGGAAAATCTATACCAATTATTAATAAAGGAAATGTTTAAGTGAAAGATTACAAGTGATTATTTTTATTTTTACTTGTCTGTATTTTCTAAATTTTCTACACTAAATATGAATATGTAAGGCTGCTTCGAAGCAGCCATTTCTATTTTTATACACTAATTATTAATACAAGATGATACTAGTCTCCAGGATAATTCTAGTAGCTGAACCAAAATAGGAAAGTGTTATCTTCTTATGTAGCCCAGGCAAACCTCAAACTCAACAATCCTCCTGCCTCTGCCTCCTCAGTGCTGGGATTACAGGTTTGAGACACCAAACCTGGCATTTGTAGTATGTGATATTGACTGTCAGTAGTCCTGAGTCACCACGCCCACTATTGTTGCATGTGGTTACTGGGGATTAAACCTGGGACCTTGCACTTGCTAGGCAAGCACTGGAACCACTGAGCTAAATCTCTGGCCCTGCAGGGTCCTTCTTAAAAGTCAAGTCACCCAAGAGCATATCTAAAGCCTATTTTTCACCAAACAAGTACAATGATACCAAAACTGCAGCTGATTTTCTTTCAGCTATTCTGAAACCTTTTAAACAAGGAGACAATTTTCCAGAAAGCTGGGACATATATCCTGTAGATGCCCTGAATGGGAGAGAAAGTGGCTATCTCTTCACTTGTATGAAGAGAACTTTAAAAGGTGCAGAATTCTGACTCTACATACTGACAGTCTTCCTTTTATTTTAATGGAATTCTTTATTGGTACATTTTATATACAGCTCACAATCACACTCAAAATTGGGGAATTTGTACCAGTACATGACAAAGGTAATTCTCATTTTTACCCATATCCCTACATCAAGAAATATTCCATATGTAATGTTACTAACACATGCTCACTTTTTAAAAATTGGAATCTTTATTAATATATTTTATATACACATCATGAACACACACAATATTGAGAATTTGTACCCCCATATGACCCAACTTAATTCTCATTCTCCCCATTCTTCCACCCATCCTACAACTCCCTTCTCTACATAAATAAGCTCTCTTTTCCTTTTTTATTACCATCATTTTTTTCTCCTTGTTACTTATACCTACACCCCATTTCCCTTTGAATACTTTCTATTTCACAATATCTACCATATATTCTAGAGCTCATTTTCATCTTCAGTTTCTCGTATCAGAGAAAAGATATGGTATGTACAGATCAACATCACTAGTCATTCAAGAGACGCAGATGATAACAACACTAAGATTTCATCTCACTCCACAAAGAATGGCTGATATCTCAAAATTAACCAGCAACAAATCCTGGCAAGGATGTGGAGAGAAAGAACCCTTCTCTACTGGTGGTGGGAATGTAGACTGGCACAACCACTATAGAGATCCTCAAAAAACTAGGATTAGAGGTTCCATTTGACCCTGCCATTCCTCTGCTAGGTGTGTACATGAAAGAATTGAAAGATTCATATATCACAACAATATATGTACACCAATATTCATGGCAGCTCAGTTTGTGATAGTTAAATCTTGGAAACAACCCAAGTATCCACTAACTGGAGACTGGATAAAGAAGATATAGTTTATCTATAAAATGGTGGATTACTCTGCCATAAATAATGATAACTGAGTCATATTCAAAAGAATATAAGTTCAGAACATATACATGCTCATTTTTAACTGCTTCCTTAAGAGAATTTAGGTAGAAAATAAAAGTGGCCCCATAACTCTTTTCCTAAAATGCTCACAGCCTGTGAAATATTTCATAGCCTTTCTCTTCTAGATGCAGACCAGTGTCTTCCCAGAAAGTTACTGTTAATGGTTAGTGATGTGTGGGAAAGCTCATGGAATCAAAATCAAGACTTCTCTTACAGTTGAGTTTATCAAGCCATTTTAAAGCTTGAAGGAAAATGCCTAAGGGAACCATAGTTGTCCTCACCATATCATCAATATTTTGTTCTACTCGCAATGAGAAATCTGTACTTTCATTAATTTTAAAAACTGGCTAAAACTGAAAAAAAAACCAGTAATACATATTATTTTGATTTGCTTCCATCTAAATAGCCTCTTCATCTGTGTGGCCATATCCTTGGATACAAACTGGAGAGTTAAAATATCAAAATACATCACCAGGACTTCTACCTGACTCTGATATATTTCTTTTCCAACTCTTCTTTCAGCCTCACCACTAGGAAGCCACTTGATTTCAAATTCAAATTTCCTGGATCTTCCTTATTCACAAAAAAGAAATATCCATCTGCCAGACTAATAAACGTCTTAATCCAGGCTCTATCATTTACTTCCTATGTGGCTTTGATCAAATTGTTGAATCTTTCTTTGGCTTATTTTGTTCACCTGAAAATTTTCTTTCACTTAGGAAAAAAAAGAAAAACTTGGGAGGAAGAATATCCTTAATACATAATAACACTGTTAGTTAAACAGTCAAGTGGTGGTTCAGAATGTACACCAGAGCCCACAGCAGAAAAGATACACCAAGCGCATGTGTGACCATGAGTGTGGAAAGCTACATGCAAAAGTATCACCACAAATTAATGCAAGTGGGTGTTTCTCTCTTTTTTTTTTTAACAAATGACGTTATTTAGAAAAAGAAGGGGTTTTTTTGTTTGTTTTTAGTTTTTCAACCCAGGCTCTTAGATTGAGCTACTTCAAACTATATCCTTAGCCCTTTTATGTTTGTTTTGAGACAGAGTCTCAACAAGTTCCCCAACTGGCCTCAAACTTGCAGTCTTCCTGCCTCAGCCCCGAGAAAGCTAGGATTACAGGAGTACACAGCCACCTGGAAAAAAGAAACTTAAATTTACATAATTTCATGAAGTGCAATATATTTATGATAAATGAGAGACTATACTGAAAAAACAAAAAGCATTTTAATGAGCTAAAAGAGTAGTTGATATTTATTTTATTTCTTAAAGTTGATGAATTTTATAATAATAATGATGAATTTTTAAAGGAAATAATGCTAAAAATTACTACATAAAAATTTAAGTAAATAAAATTAAGGAACTAAAAAATTAGAAGACAAATCAAAATTTTACAATAAAAATAATCAAAGTTTATGCTTCTCAGTGCAAAAAACCCTCAGCTAATCAGACATGCAAGGATATTCATCATAGCATTGTATATAATAGGAAATATTTTAAAATAACCTGAAAGTCCACCAATAGGGGAAAATTTTTCAAAACTAAGATGTTTTATATTGTGAAACATGACAACTTTTTTAAAAAAGAATGAGATACTTTTGTATGTGTGAAATTGGAAAGATATCCATGATATATACTTAAGGAGGAATAAAAGCAAACATTATTTTATTATTTATTCTTTTTTAAAAATTAATTTTGAAAATTTCTTTATTTCCTAATGCAAAGAGTCTTAATTTCAACTGTTGACAGACCCTTTTCATCTATAGTATTTTGAAAGAATAATGTCAAGCGATAATAATGCTAACAATCCACTGTGTTGTCAGGGTGTGGTCTCTGCCAATGTGTTACTGCTACCTGAAACTGATGCAGGATGTAGTTTATCAAGTTTCTTCTTTTAATTGCTAACTCAGAAATCTGGGACTGAAGCCCACCAATCTGTTTTATATACCTTCTCCATCACCCTTAGGCAAAGTGAAGTTAGAGCAGTATTAGTCCACTTCTGGCAGGATTTCTCTACAGGAGTGGAATTGCCCTATGCATTGGACAGCTGTCCCCAAGGCTGTCCTAAGTGCTACTGAGTGCTTAGCAGCATCCTTGGTCTCTACGCAGAGATGCCAGCGGCATTCCACTTCACTAGGGCATAACAGTGAAACATTTCCCCAGACATTCCCAAATGTGTCCAGTTGCCAAGAGATAGAAGGGGGCAAAATCTACTCCTAGCTGGAATGGAAACCATTCCCTAAGAAAATAGTCTAAAATTTGAGAAGTTTCTTCTCTCTCTCTCTCTCTCTCTCTCTCTCTCTCTCTCTCTCTCTCTCTCTCTCTCTCTGTCACTCTCTCTGTTTCCTGTCTCTGTGTCTGTCTCTGTGTCTCTGTCTCTGTCTCTGTCTCTCCCTCCCTTTCTCTCTCTTTCTGTCACTATCTCTGTTTCCTGTCTCTGTGTCTGTCTCTGTGTCTCTGTCTCTCTCTCCCTCCCTTTCTCTTTCTCTCTGTCTCTCTGTCACTCTCTATCTCTGTTTCCTGTCTCTGTGTCTGTCTCTGTGTCTCTGTCTCTGTCTCCCTCCCTTTCTCTCTCTCTCTCTCTGACTCTCTCTGTGTCTCTATCTCTCCCCACCTCTGTCTCCATCTACCTCTCCCTCTCCCTCTCTCTCTCTTCCTCACTTTTTTTTTTACCAATCTTATTTATACAAATAATCATAGAATCTAACCCATTCTGTCCTAAATAAGGTTAAAGTTAAGTAACATTCACTATATATGTAAAACACGAGAATTGGTCATGTTAGAAGCTTTAAAAAAAAAAGATAGATACAGAATTACAGAAAAAGTACTTTCCCAGATGTGCATGTACATGAATTATGGAACACTTTTATCATCTGAATATTAGTACAGCAGTGTGATTCCCTTTCCTAAAGCCCAGAAATTGGTTCCCAGCACCTTAGTATGAATGCTCACATCCTTACCTGGACCCCTCACACCCTACAGTCTTGCTCCCTGTGCGCCCTCCCGCCCTCCCGTCCTGGTCTGCAGCCACGCTATGTTCTCTGTTGCTGCTCCTCAAGCAAGAGCTCACCAGTGTGGCACCGTATCATGCTCCCTGCCAGAATTCTCCTTTTCCTTCACATGTCTAAGCAGAAGCCCACTCACATATCTCTCCTTTCTTATCTCTGCCTCTCTCTGCTTATCAGAATGACCCGGGGACAGTAAAGAGTGGAAGTAGCCAGGCTCCTCCCGTGCTAAGCAACCACAACTCTCTTAGGATGGATTTCAGGACGGTGGAACTTTGTAAAGCATCTATGGTCAAGAGAACAACTACTTCTCTTTTAAAGCACTGAAGTACATGTGATTACACTGTATACCAATTAGTGTGCTATTCATTGTCTGTTTTACCAATGAGACTACTGTTCTTCCTTGATAGCCATGGAATGTTGCTCTCAGAATGCCTTGCAGATACCAGATTCCATGGCTTTTTCACTCCCTTTTAGGTTAAAATTCACATATAATATGTGCACAGCCTTTCAACATTTTATGTTACTTATAACACATATGATATGTAAATGGTTGTTACATTGTTTCGAGAAAAGTAACGAAGACAAAATTTATTTTATTTACTTATTTAGTACAGACGCAATTTTTTAAATGTTTCAATCTGTATTTGATTGATTACACAGATGCAGAATCCAAGAACATGGAAAACTGACTGAATAAGCTTTTTAGCCAGGGACTCTGTTTTACTCATTCTAACTGCCTCAGTATTAAGAAGAGTGTCCAACATGTGATAGGTACCCAATAGATATTTCTGAATGAATAAATGGTTACATTGATTGACTCATGAATTATTTTTCTAAACTATACTATCCTAAGCTTTTCAAATTTTTTCTTATTCTTTTATAAACAGAAAAATTTTAAGTTGAATTTTAAATCGCTTTAAAATTGTAAAATATCTAAAGAACAGTGATTAGCATAAAGAAAAAATTCAACAAATAGTTATTATAATGTTCCTTCTTGTTATTCAGCATGCCAGAAGGTTAGCTCTGATATTCTATCTTATTTTTCATGATTGATATATTGCAGAATACGTATTCGAACTAGAAATATCATTCCATGGAACCTGGGTGCTATTCTGTATTTTAATTTTCAAAATTTACATGTTTTGGGGCCGGAGGGTTAGTTCAGTGGTTCCGGCACCTGCCTCACAAGTGCAAGGTCCTGAGTTTGATCCCCGGAAACCACATACAATGCTGGGTGTGGAGACTCACTCCCACCAACAATCAATACCACATACCACAGTGCCAGGTGTGGTGGCTCACGCCTGTCATCTCAGCACTCGGCAGGCAGAGACAGGAGGATTGCTACATAGTGAGCTCAGGGCCAGCCTGAACTACAAAGTGAGACCCTGTCTCAAAAAAAAAAAAAAATTACATGTTTTGGATAGTCCAAATATTGTTTTAAAGGTGCTATATGACATCTCTACAATGTCTAATCAATAAAAATACAAAAGAAGTGAATGATGTAATACATTTCAATCTTCTGAATTGAAATTATTACAAAGTGATTCAATTCAATAAATGTTAGCTATCAATATACATTTTCCATATAAAGCTCGTTTTCTATAATGTGCTTTGAGACATTTATATATGCACAGCTCTAAAGATTATTTAAAAAGAAAAGGTCAGAATATAACAATAATTCCTATTTAGGATGATAGCTGTAAGCTTATTTTAGAAAATAATGATAATATATCTACATATAAAATTGAAGACTCCAATTAGCTTAAACAAATTGATTTATGGGTTGACATAGAAAAGTGGCTGAATCATCTTTGAGTTATGATACTGCAATACATGGATGTCAGGTGCAAAAGCACTTTGCAAATGCTGTCCCCTTTAGCAGTATTGGAATATTTTTTCAGATGTACATCCATAACTTTAAAAAAAGACAGAATTTCTGCTAATTCCTTAATCTTATATTTTAAAAAAGACCAATACAGACAGCAGAGTAGCTTATACAAAATAAGAGTAGGCAGGCATATGGTTAGCATGGATTCCCCCCCCCCCAAGAAAAGTTACAGCATATAGGAAGCATAAGCTGAACATATTGAAAATTTACTCTATTTTTAACAGCCTATCTTCAGTTAAGTGGTCAAAGCCACAATGAACATTTCATATGCAGTGGCTAAGCTATATTTTGCAAGCCAGGTGTGAGCTTATGGCAGGGATTTACCACCACATATCCTAAATTCATGTGTGTTAAGAATCACAGTGCTCCACAGACTGACAGAGAAAAGAAACTTTGTAATATACCTTCTTAACCTGAGAATTGTCCAAGAGCAGTTGTGTGGTTTTCAGTGTCCTTCACTGGTCACTATGGCAACAGCAAAGCATAAACTTGAAAGGAAGTTTGCTCTCGTGTATTTGTGTGGTGTTGGATTACTATTAAATGCTTTGGTCTTCAGAATTCAGCATTAACTTTTAGCTCCCTTTCAGCTTGAGTCATTTGGCTGTGATTTTATGCAACTAAGAAATTTCTTTCAGTTAGCAATTTGGATCATTTTTGGAAAAACTTACCCAGCATAAGGCTTTTTAAAGTGTTTTTTTTTTTCAGGAGATGGGGGCAGGGCGAGGGTCCAACATCTGTAGCATTGGATTATAAATTGTTTCTAAAATAATCTTAAATTGATGGATCGTTGCTCCTGCCATTCGAGTCTGACAAAAAGTAGCTCTGGCATTTCCTTTTCTTTTTTATGCTACAAACTGTATATCACTTTTCAGCTCTTGCCAGAAAAATAAATTCTTACTCATTTCAAGATTCTATCAACTTGAATTGTACTTAATAGTATAAGATGTGAATATATATCACTGGATGTATATATTCATTGGGTTGCAGTGAATATACATCAAATGCTACTTAATAAAAAAATTATAAAATCATAACTGAATTTCTCTCAGGCTGTGCAAAACTAAACAGTGCTAAAAATAGCCTTTCTCAAAAATAATCAAAGCACAGGATCATTTGCCTGTTAGTCAAGAATTCATAGACACCACATTTTGAGTTTTTCATTGTTGCTTAGAATCTGGTATCTTTGCTATAAGAATTCCTTGGGAGTAAATGAATGCTGAGTTAGTACACATCAAGACTTCTTAATATAAGACTTCTTGATATAAGATCTAAATATTTTTACCATCAATTTACTGGACTATCACCTCTCAACCTTGCACTTCTATCTTGCATTGAGATTTGTTCCTTTGCATTTTTAGGTTTGTGTTGTAATAAAATAAATCTCTCATTTATTTTACAGAAAACAGGTTCAATCATAGCTTTAAAATTATAGCACTGCCATGGAGTTAAAGACTAATAAAATCTAAGCCCACAAAAAGAATAGAACTGGCCAAAAATAACAACATATGATCTCTTTGTGAATTAGGAGCTATTGGAAGAAGCTAGGACAGCACAGTAGAATAAAATCCACAGTAATTTGTGGAATTTCATACAACCAGCCCTTCGAAAAAGCAACCCAGAGTAGAATTTTCTAATAGATGCTCCTGGTTATTATTTAGGAAAAAGAATCTACATATGGTATTGAAGAAAGTTAAGAAAGATACGTACATGTATTGGTCAGCTTTCCCATTTTTAGGACAAAATACCCAACACCACAAATTAAAGGAGGAAAGGTTTAACATGACTCATGGTTTCAGAGTACAACCCTCCCATTTGCCAATCACCAGGAGGATTTCATGTTTTTGTGTAATTGTGAATTTAATTACCCATAATTTTCTTTAGAACTTTTACCTAGAATATCAGAGACATGGTGTTTGTGGAGCTCACTTTAGTGAGAGCTGTCCTGATGGTATTGCCACACCTATGTAAAAACACTTGGCTTCTGAATTAAATCCCCTTCTCCAACAGTACCAGTCAACTGCAGGTTGCATTACTGGAAGTACAACTTCCTACTTCCTGTTTTAATTTGACTTGGAGTTAGGGGTTTGGTTTGGGGTGTGTGTGTGTGTGTGTGTGTGTGTGTGTGTGTGTGTGTGTGTGTTATGTGTGTGTGAGAGGGAAAGAGAATGGGTGAGGGAGAGACAGACAGACAGAGAGGCAAGTTTTTGAGGCAAGTTTTTATCATTTGCCCAAGTTCTATTTGAACTTGCAGTCCTCCTGCCTCAGTTTATTATTTGGAGCATTTACCTTTCTGCATACTAGATTGCAAACTAGATTGGAAAAAAAAGCCATGTAGAAAATTCATTGCCTTTTTATATGTATACATACACACAAGTCCATATTTTGTAATTGTGAAAATGTAGAATACACTTAGTCTGTATAGTATATATCCACATTTTGTCATTAATTTTCCTAGCTACATTTCATTTTTCTAAAAATTATCCCAAGTAACTTGATTTGTCTGACTAAAAAAAAAATTCCAAAGTCCTATGAAAGTTCAATCTGCAATAATGTAAATAGCAAGAATTCAAGACTATTACTATTTTTAAATTTTCCATAAAAGATTACTTTAAAACATACATAAGGTAGAGTTTTATTAAAGTCAACTAATTCAGACACACAAGTTTAAATATGATATGGTTTCTCTTCAATTAGAAATCCAAAACATAAATAAAGAGCAAAACAAAAGATAATAAGCAGAGAGATCTTTTTTTAAAAAAATAGGAAAGGGAACAAGGGATGGAGGAAAGGGAGAGAGAGTGGGGAAAGGAGATGCACACAAAAGAACTGAAAGGAAGAAATGGAGACAGAGGTTTTAGAAATGGCTAGAGGACCAAGAGATGGAAGGGCCAGGGAGAGAAGGTAGGGCATGAAAGATACTAAGAGGTATTACGTACAAGTACCAACTACATACAAGAAACGTAATCATTATGTAGTGCAAGCATATACTAATATAAAAAATGTTTAAATGGAAATCGTCTAGAGAAACTGACACAAAGGATATAGGTCTGAGGTGCAATGAATTTTCCTAATTTATACATGCATAAAAATAAAAATGGCATATGTCTGTGGGGAAAAAAGGAAACGTGTTGGCAGATATCTAGTACATGAGTCCCCTTCTGTGGACCACTAAGACCAAAACTCTCCTCAGAGGGGAGCCAGACACGCAGCCCTCATCTCCCACTCTTTAAACTTAGTCCTGTTCCATCTTTAAATTCGATCTTGCTGAGCAGAAGAAATACATTAAGAACTCTTGGGAAATGCAAGAAGCGTCCATACCCATCCCAAGCTTCTTGCTCTGCTCCTAGGGCCTCGTCCTACTAGCTGTATCCTTTCAGTAAGCCTGGAGAGCTGAGTACCTCCCCATTCACCTGAGTCCCTCCATGACTATGGGTTCTTCTGCCTTTCGCCCGACACCCTCCTGCCTGCCACTGGTGATCAGTTCTTAGGGCAGCTTTGATTTCCAACCTTACCTCTGTGGGTATCTCATCTATCTCACATCTCCTTGTCTCTGACATCAACTAAAATCATAGCCATACTTGAATTGTTAAATATATCTCCAATCTTTAATCCATCTTTACATCATTCCTGCTCCTCTTTCAGAGCCCTTGGACTCCAAATCTTGATTCACTACTCTTTACCCTAATATCCTGTAGAGCCCATTTACCATCCAACTTTCAATAGTAGTTTTGCATGTTCAATTCCACTTTCTCCATAGCCTATGAGCCTTGTTCTCCACTACGTAAATCTTATCAATTTAGATTTTTGTCACCATGACTAAGATGCTAAGACAACTTTTGCTTTCAAAGTGATCAAGTGATTATGTCATCTTTCTCCATATTTCAACAATTTTTTAGTGGTGGATTATTGAAGTATCTTAAAAAGTACCCCCCCAATTGAAACCAAAAGATAAAAGTCTATTCCTCTCTAGTGAATTTTAGTGATGACTTTTGTAATATATTTGTTTGGAAAAGGCTAAAGAAAGATCTTGAACTGAGGTAAATCGATATCATAAAAGGAAAAAACGATCCATTCATTTTTCCCTAGGACAGATAAGACAATATTAAAATCATTTTACACACTTTTGGTAAGTGAAGTAGCATAGGAGTTTTGCTTTGTATTTCAAAGGAAATGTTAAATTTAAAGTCTCTGATAACTTATGGACACTCTAAAAATATAAGAATTTTTTTTCCAGAATTGTAGCTATGCAAACAGTACTCACAGGTACAAATGCTCTCCACTTCCAGCAGAAGAAAAAAGAAAACGCAAGGCAGAATAGCTTGAATATTTAGCCCAAATTTTATTAACAATAAATATACTATAACTAGGTTGTCGATCATAATTACACACAGAGGATGAAAATTAGGACCCTCTTATAATGGGCTTTGTAATCATGGGAGTGATCGGACTCAAAGGTCAATGTGGATATTAAGCCCCAGGGTGGTAACAGACTCCTGCAATACTGTAAACCCAGACTGCATGAGTTTAACCCTCAGCCTGTGTGACATGTGCCACTTCCCCAGTCTGTGTCTCAGTCTTCTCTTTGTTAAATGGGTTAAACAGAAACTGTAGGATTGTTATGAGGATCAAATAAGACAATAAAATGGCTTGAAGTAATGACCGATCATTATTGCTATTAGGTCAACACAAGTCAAGTACATTTTGTCAGCCACGCCACATACAATGAACTTGTGTTGTGGGCAAGTGCAAGTGAAGGGAGATACACAAATGGGACCTGCCCCATTTCAACCTATTTCAGAAGAGACTGTAGCCTTAGTCACAAAAGTGGTACTTCAAAGATTTCAGTTTCTGAAGGAATGGAAATAAAGTGAATCTTCCTGCCTCTTTGATGATGAAGAACTCTATGGATCCAAATAGGTCAAACGACTGGAAGTTAGTGACGTAAAGTGCATGAAGTTCTCTTGGCAGAGACCACCACTGGCCCCGAAGTCCAACCAGCTCAATACTGGTTCAGACAAGCTCTGAGCAGGAAAATCTGTCATGCTACGAAGTGTTCCTTCCCCTACACTCTTCTTTCCCTGTGGTCAAATTGCTTGCTAAAGCACAGAGGGTAGTATTTCTTAGCACCCTATCCAGTTCACTGTCCTTACTTCTGTAACATCACTAAAACTATGTATTTCTGAATTTCAATTAAAAAATAAGTTGACATCATTTTTAAGGCTCAGTTTTTAGGAGGAGGCTTTATTTTCCTCTTAGGAGTCCTGAGTTAAACAGATGAAGCATCACCTTAATAAAACCATCTGCTAGCATTTCACTGGTATTCATTTTGTTAGCTGTCCATACCATCCTCACACAAGCAAACATTTCTTTGATTCTGATGAAACTCTTTTCCTGTGCAAATGTTACAGGAATCTGCATTTTATTGAGGTGTGAGCTAAGTTGGCTGTCCAAATGAATGAAGAAACTTAAAACTTTGCCACATACCTAAATGTCTGGGAACCTACCTCCTCTACAATACATATTCCTGTTAGTATCTACCAAGATCATTTTTTTTCTTTTTTTGAGACAGGGTCTCCCTTTGGAGTTCAGGCTGGCCCTGCACTCACTATGTAGCCCAGGCAAGCCTCGAACTCAGCAATCCTCCTGTCTCTGCCTCCTGAGTGCTGGGATTACAGGCGTGAGCCACCACGCCCCGCACTGTAGTATGTGGTATTTATTGATGGTGGGCATGAGTCACCACGCTCAGCATTGTATGTGGTTACCGGGGATCGAACTCAGGGCCTTGCACTTCCGAGGCAGGCGCCAGAACCACTGAGCTAAATCTCCAGCCCCAAGAACATTTTATACACTGTACATCACTAAAAACTTAATTTTCTAGGTGTTTATGTCTATCTTATT